>CM055113.1:8050851-8213351 GCA_029204225.1 Diphasiastrum complanatum | reverse complement strand
CTAATCGTGGTGTTGCTTCACGATAGATGACCTTAAACCATTTTACGTCAAAAATAAAGTATTTGTCGTTAGTCTCGTAATCGACTTCATAAATATGTTGCAATGTGCCGACATAGTCTAGGTCACCCGAAATGACATTAGGGTCCCTCGCACTAGAATGACTCTCTTGTTGAAAGTTGGCCATTATACCACAATCATATGTATGTCGCTTGTTGTCAACTCTCTCAACACGGTAATGGTGTCCATATGCCCACATGGCAGTGTATGATGTATGATAAAACACAAAAAAAAAAAAAAAAAAAAAATGTGTGTAATTAGAAATACTATTCATATATTGAGTAGTACAAAACAAAACTTCACAAAAACAATATTACACTAACCTTCCATCCACATCCGTGAACAAATTCCCATTTTAATTCAATCACTTCTTTTCCGTTTTTGAATACTTTTAGCATCGTATCAAAAACCCATTCACGAGAGCATTTTGAAAGTAAAGGCTCCAAAGGTTCGTTGTTCTCCAACGCCCTCCTTCTTCTTCGATTGATATTTCTTCTTTGTTCCAATGTTATGTTTCTTTCCTTTTTTACTTCTTCATACCTTGAAATCCACTTTTCCATTTGTCCACAATTATATAATATGAATGTGTCAATTTTCTCTTTTAATTGAGGTGAAAGTCTTTCTTGCACACCATTTCCTTGTAGTACTTCACCCTTAACACGTTCATCTTCTTCTTCACACCACATTTTTGGACTTGTAGAATGCAATTGTGAGATTATTTCGATAATATAAAGTACAAGCCAACTTTCTGCAATGCTACCTTCTGGCCTTGTCTTTTGTCTCACAAAGCTCTTCAAAACTTTGATAAAGCTCTCAAGATAGAACATCCATCTCGTGTGCAGGTCCTGCAATTGATACTTCTTCGACCAAATGCACTAGAAGATAAACTTGTATATCCAAAAAGGAAGTTGGAAAATCTCTTTCCAACAAACATACCATTTCGATGATTTGGATTTTCATGGAATCCAATTTACTATTTTTTGTTTCTTTTGAGGAAATCCACCTATTTCGTGTACATTAGGTTGTTTAACACATAAAAATATTAAAATAACACATATTTATACAAGTGCTTAAAAAAATATACAAATCTAATCATCGATGACAAATTGTAAAGCGTATTTTGTACGTCATCGTTGAAGAGACCTCAAATAGAAAGTGGAAGTATGAATTACAACATCTTATGCCAATCATGTGATTTCAATCCACTTAATTTACCATCTTTGATAAATGATTTGCATAAAGACTATGCGTAGCCTGTTGGAGTTCTCATTTGTTTTATGACATGTTTAACATATGAGAGTTGCTCTTTTGTAAGAATCCACGGCATGCTAGGTAGAATCTCATCTTCACCTTCGGTGTATTGAATCCAATAGGGTCCTCTCACATCGGCTGCTTGTAGATCTTTACGAGCTACGGAGTTGTCTTTTATGCCAATGATGTGGTTCCATAAGGATTCACCGACGTTTTTGAATGTGTGCATAGGATCCAATAGATGGTTTATCATAAATTTCTCCAATAAGATAATTTATGAAAAATAGACGACTGTTTCATACCATCAATGGATTCATTCCATGAATAATTAACATCGTGATGTTTAAGCCATTTTGCTACTCCCATGCATAGGGGTGGTGGTGTAGTTAGAGGATTATCTCCTCGCCCTCCAAAAAATCGCCTATTCAACCTTCGAAAAGGATGATCAGGTGGCAAGTATTTGCGATGATTTTTGTACACCACTTTTCTAAACATATTTGTGCTATGTCGACTCTCCAAAAGTGGTCCACAAATATAACATGCATTGTAACCCGATGTGGTTAAACCTACATAGTTCATAAACCAAATTAAACATAAGCTCAGTCAAATATACTCAAACGTTAAACCCTAAAATGGATTAGATTCATTATATAGATACCTGAACATTCGCTTAAACCGGGGTAGTCATGCATCGTCCACATAATTCCACAAACAATGAAGTTTCGTTGTTGTAAAGGTCTCGAGATATCGTAAGCGTCAATACCATTTCAAAGAATGCACAATTCATCGACCAAAGGTGCAAGATACACATCAATGTTCTTGGCCTTGTACTTTCCTGGAATCAATAAAGCCAATAACAAGTGTCTTGTTTTAATACTCAACCATGGAGGTATGTTATAATTAACGAGCACAACTGGCCATGTGGACCAAGTTGACGCTTGAACGCTAAAAGGATTCACACCATCCATAGCAAGGCCAAATCTCAAATTACGAGGTTCATTTTTAAACTCAGGCCATTGGTCTTCAATATGTTTCCATGCAGGCGAATCGCTTGGGGGACTCGGATAATTGGAAAATGTCATAACAATTTTCGTGGCACTTTATCCCCTTGTACATCAAGTTTATTATTCTTTTTTCCAATTGTGTTTGCCTCTTCAATTTGTTTCATTCTTTGTTTTCTCATGTCTATCAAAATTTGACGTTGATTGTAACTAAACACAGATGGATCAACTCCGTGGAATGGCATTCGATGTGTTGGCTACACACATGAAACAAATTCCATAAGTGACATATATAGATTGACGAAGATTATAACCAAAAAACAATCTTATAAAGTTAACAAACCTCAACGTCTTCCAAATTCGATGGTTGACCTTCTTCTTTTTGTCCAAACTTCCACAAATGATTTTCAACAATGCGTCTTTCACACATCTTTTGTCCATCACACTTAAGGCATGTACACCATATTTTATTTTGAAAATAATTTCTCTACGAGAAACAAAAATCAAGTACATGTCACTTTAGCACAATAGTTTAACTTATAATAACAAAGTTTTTATGAACAAGAAAACATGCATGTTTATTACTTATCCTATTAACTTGAGTAGTGTCTTCATTGCTAGACTAATCTGAATGTAATTCATCTCATTGTGATAAACTGCATATATGCACAAGTACAAAAAATACAAATAACATAAAATTATTGTATGATTCTAATGTTTTAATTTTTAGATAGTACTATTCTTATACATTGTCGCTTATATGATTCCTTTGCATCTTGGTGCAAGCTCTACACGCCTATCTCTCTTCTTTTGTTAACACAGGTATGAGGTCTCACTCCAATATGCATTAAAGTTCTGTAATCGACTTTCTTTTCTACTTCATTTCAATATATTAGGGTTTATTGTAATGTATTGTATTTTTATGAATGTAGTAATCATGTCATGGTCAGGCAGTGGTGAAAGCTCGGGAGACTATGTTAAAAATTTATATGAATCATTAACTCCTAAGAAAAAAACACAACTGCAAAGTATGCTTAGCCGAGATAAGGGTGGTCCCTCACAAGCAGCCGCGGCTCCCACCCCCATTGAGGAGTCATCCACAAATCCTTATTATGACATGGATCCTCAAGGTAATATAATTGCCAATAGAAAAGAGAGGATGATTTTGGACCAGCTCTATTCTTTATGCCAACGCCATTTTGGCGATAGATTATTTAGTAAATGGTCCGAACAACCTACCACCGATAAACGATAGGTTATTGGTACCCTTCGTGACGAATTCCAACAAGAAGAAAAATTCGAGGAGAAGGAAATTCATAAGCATATGAGCTTATGGATTAGGCATCGTTGTGATATGGCAGGACGAGCTTATAGGAACGGGCAATCCAAGCCCTCCTGGTGTTCAAGAAATGATTGGAACCATGTAAGAGCGGATGAACGAGCACCAAATAAATACAAGATTCAGAAAGACGCTGCGGCCGCTAGGATGCATGGGATAGGCAATCCTAAGTTGGGCTCGAGAGGAAAGGCAGGATTGCAAGCAAGCATGGTAGGTGAACTTACACTACTCTTATAGTTTATCTTTGATTTCATATGCTTTTATTTTTTAATATGCATTATGACTAGCTGCTCCAACGTAGCCCTAAATTAATTTCAACTTAAATTGAATGCATGGATAGTTGGCGGACTATGGACATCTGCCAACTAAGGAGAAATACGAATTTGCCTACAGAAATTGTATGACGCATTAGTCGACAAAGTAAAGAGTGAGGGTCATCCTCCAAATGTAAGTACTAGTTTTTGTATTTGTACTAATGTGCTTTGTATTTCGACGTCAATTTTATTTAATTTAATACGATGAAGCATTAAATATCAATGTAGTTTTGTTTGCTTGTGTTCATGCAGACTGGACATCACGACGACAGCGGGTAGATTAGGTTTATAAATTCTAGTTGATGTTAGATCTAGAAAGACTCATGCGACATTAAAGCACCAATTTTGTAATACATTGATTGATATTATGAAAATATTATTATTGCAAATAATTGTGCTATATTGCCATTGCTTTTATATGTGCAATGTTCTTTTTTCAAAAATTGCAATGTTGAATTTAGAGATGTGGATTGACATAATAACCAACTAAGAATTTAAAACCATGTGCAATGTTGGATTTCAAAACAACAATCAATATCATATATAGAAATATAAATGAAATTCATGATGTGCACAAAGCAATGCAATAAACTATTGTCATTCAAGAGAGAGAGAGAGAGAGAGAGAGAGAGAGAGAGAGAGAGAGAGAGAGAGAGAGAGAGAGAGAGAGAGAGAGAGAGAGAAGGGAGTGGAGAGAAGAGGGAAGAAGTGTGTATGTATTGTGTCTTGCATTTTGAATTTAAGATGAGAGAGAAAGAGAGAGAGAGAGAGAGAGAGAGAGAGAGAGAGAGAGAGAGAGAGAGAGAGAGAGAGAGAGAGAGAGAGAGAGAGAGACTGAGTGAGTGAGTGAGTGATTTGATTAAGATTTAGGGTAGTAGATGAATAGACTTTGTGTGTGTTTTTGTGTTTAACATTTTGCATTGATTTAAAATTTAAGATGAGAGAGAGAGAGAGAGAGAGAGAGAGAATGTGTGTGTGTGTGTGTGTGTGTGTGTGTGTGTGTGTGTGTGTGTGTGTGTGTTTTATATTATGCATTAATTTAGGGTATTTAAGATTGATAGATAAATAAATAGTGCTTGATAGAAAATTATAAATATTGTTTATAATAGATTGTTAGAATTATATAAGATTGTGTGTGTGTGTGTGTGTGTGTGTGTGTGTGTGTGTGTGTGTGTCTTTGAGAGGATTTGTATGTATTTTGAATTTTGCATTGATCTATAATTTAGGTTAATAGACAAATAGATATAGATAGTGTTGGGTAGTAATAGAGCGTTAAATTTATAACGTGTGTGTGTGAGAGAGAGAGAAAAAAAACAAAGATGTGTGTCTATGTGTTTAACATTTTGCGTTGATTTAAAATTTAAGATTATAGATAAATACATAGTCTAAGGTAGTAGAGAGAGAGAGAGAGAGAGAGAGAGAGAGAGAGAGAGAGAGAGAGAGAGAGAGAGAGAGAGAGAGAGAGAGAGAGAGAGATTGTGAACATGTTTAGCATTTTACATTGATTTAAGATTTGAGAGAGAGAGAGAGAGAGAGGTTTGATTAAGATTTAGGGTAGTAGATGAATAGATTGTGTGTGTGTGTGTGTGTGTGTGTGTGCGTTTTTAACATTTTGCATTGATTTAAAATTTAAGATGAGAGAGAGAGAGAGAGAGAGAGAGAGAGAGAGAGGTGTGGGAGGAAGTGTATATGTGTTGTGTTTTGCATTTTGAATTTAAGATGAGAGAGAGAGAGAGAGAGAGAGAGAGAGAGAGAGAATGTGTGTGTGTGTGTGTTTTGTACTATGCATTAGTTTAGGGTATTTAAGAGTGATAGATAAATGAATAGTGTTTGATAGAAAATTTATATTAGATTTATAGAGAGAGAGAGAGAGAGAAAGTGTGTATGTGTGTGTGTGTGTGTGTGTGTGTGTGTGTGTGTGTGTGTGTGTGAGTGTGTTTTGATTAAGATTTAGAGTAGTAGATAACTAGATAGTGTTTGATGGTAATTGTATGTTTGAATCTGCTTATAATAATGGTTCAATTGTGTAATATAGCGTTATTTTTTAATTGCTTGTGCATGTGACAAAAATATTCAAAAAAAAAAAGAGCGAGCAATTGCACATTTGCACTTAAGCTTCGAGTGAAATTACCGGTGAGTTTGTGTTGTTTCAATTTGTTTTATTATTAGAATACGTTATCTAACATAGTAAGAAATTAAATATGATTCATAATTTTCATTTTGTTCAAAGGAATATTGTATTTTACCGCATACACTAGCAATTAATTAATATGCAAAGGTAAAATGTACATAATTAAAATCCCCAATCCTAGGAAGGTGTGTAGCCCTTACTTTTCTCCCATTAAAGACGAGGTTCTAATCTTTCCAACTTGCATGGAAAAACCTACACACCGCAGGGAGGGAATATGTGGTAACATTCTGAAATAAGACATAATCGCAAGGTTCGGATAGTATAATTATCACATTCAACTCTATCTATAAAAGTACACATAAAAAGTCTTGTGATGAATATAAAAAAAAATGAGTGCAAGTGAATTTAAGTATTAATAATCATAGATCATTCTCATCATTTACATCATTTTTGTCATCACACAAGTCTTGACACTCATCTGAATCTAGGTCTAGGTATAGTCGTAAATTTTCGATCATGTCTCTTTGATTATGTGAGCTAACCTCATATTCAATCTCCTCTTCTTCTAATTCTATTTCATCCAAACATGGGGGGCTCAAATTACCCCCAATTTGCTCTTGTACGATCGTAGGAATCTCATCATTCCATTTGTACCTTCTTTTCCCATCATTTCGACATCGTTTGGAGTTTGGATGAGTGGTTCAGGTTCTTCCAAGATGTCGCCAAAATTGGGTGGTGTTCGTCGTGTGTATCCAATTCAACGATATCTTTTCCTGCAAACACACGTCGTTTTCTTGTATTAAGTTGGATCACATACCACCATCTTGGGTCTATTTGATCTGAATGGAATATAATCTGCCAAAAAACTAAAAAAAATTAAACTAGTCTTATAAGATTATTACATAAATAATTGGATTGCGAATATTAATGACATTGAAATTTTAGAATCTCACTTGTTCGCAATGTCGTGGCAATACAAAAGTGTCATGAGAGTCTATCGATATACATTTTGTTGAGTCGATTTGAAAAAATTTTGGGTTATCATTTCTAATCGTGGTGTTGCTTCACGATAGATGACCTTAAACCATTTTACGTCAAAAATAAAGTATTTGTCGTTAGTCTCGTAATCGACTTCATAAATATGTTGCAATGTGCCGACATAGTCTAGGTCACCCGAAATGACATTAGGGTCCCTTGCACTAGAACGACTCTCTTGTTGAAAGTTGGCCATTATACCACAATCATATGCATGTCGCTTGTTGTCAACTCTCTCAACACGGTAATGGTGTCCATATGCTCACATGGCAGTGTATGATTTATGATAAAACACACAAAAAAAAAAAACCAAATGTGTGTAATTAGAAATACTATTCATATATTGAGTAGTACAAAACAAAACTTCACAAAAACAATATTACACTAACCTTCCATCCACATCCGTGAACAAATTCCCATTTTAATTCAGTCACTTCTTTTCCGTTTTCGGATGCTTTTAGCATCGTATCAAAAACCCATTCACGAGAGCATTTTGAAAGTAAAGGCTCCAAAGGTTCGTTGTTCTCCAACGCCCTCCTTCTTCTTCGATTGATATTTCTTCTTCGTTCCAATGTTATGTTTCTTTCCTTTTTTACTTCTTCATACCTTGAAATCCACTTTTCCATTTGTCCACAATTATATAATATGAATGTGTCAATTTTCTCTTTTAATTGAGGTGAAAGTCTTTCTTGCACACCATTTCCTTGTAGTACTTCACCCTTAACACGTTCATCTTCTTCTTCACACCACATTTTTGGGCTTGTAGAATGCAATTGTGAGATTATTTCGATAATATAAAGTACAAGCCAACTTTCTGCAATGCTACCTTCTGGCCTTGTCTTTTGTCTCACAAAGCTCTTCAAAACTTTGATAAAGCTCTCAAGATAGAACATCCATCTCGTGTGCAGGTCCTACAATTGATACTTCTTCGACCAAATGCACTAGAAGATAAACTTGTATATCCAAAAAGGAAGTTGGAAAATCTCTTTCCAACAAACATACCATTTCGATGATTTGGATTTTCATGGAATCCAATTTACTATTTTTTGTTCCTTTTGAGGAAATCCACCTATTTTGTGTACATTAGGTTGTTTAACACATAAAGACATCAATAAGAGGCTCATTGGCCCCACAAGTGACTCGTACGAAATGAGGGGGTGTCTCTCCTATAAAGATACTAAAGAGGAAGATGATGTGTAAGCCCTTGGCAGTCCTTGAATTTTACATTTCGTAGCATCAAAGAGAGAAAAGGATGCTGATACTTCGAACTCAACACTTCAAAGTGGATAGATGTGGACACTTGTTTGAATCCAAATGAACCTCATGCAACCTTTTAGACTTATTGAGTCTGAAGTACAGACACACTTTTCTCTTTTCGATGTGGTAAACCATGAGGTTCAAGAACATCAACGGCCTGCACACCACATGCCTCTATGGTGTCGTCATTTTTTAGATGAAATACCCAATCGGCATAGACAACTCCATTGCAGAGCCAGTTAGCTCCCTTTGCATCCTCAATTGAATCATGTCATCATTAATATTGTTAGGCTGATGCTTTGTGGTTAATTATAGATGGAAAATTGATTTATATGCTGGTATTGCCCTCGTAGATTTGACTCAATACCATTAAAAGCTCGGACTATAATACAGGAACCACGCACACACACACACACACATGAATAAATTAAGACCCTACAAATAAGAGTAGCATGAACTAGTAAGCATGAAACGTAAATCAAGATACTACGAATTAGGGTAGCATGAATAGTAATCATGAAACATAAACGAATGGCATCACACTTACATGCACACACACTCTGTAAACCCTAAAATCTAAACACACACGAAGAGAAAAAAAAAGAACATAGTAGATTATATCCAATTTCCAAATGTCACCACATGCTCCCTCCCTACGACGTTTGGGCTTTCTTGTGGAACTTATCGTCCAACAAAAAACATTTCAACCATTCCTTTGACGGAAGAAAACAAGGGCTACACACCTTCCTAGAATTGGAGTGTTGGTTATCTTTATCTCTTTCATGATCTCTCTCTCTCTCTCTCTCTCTCTCTCTCTCTCTCTCTCTCTCTCTCTCTCTCTCTCTCTCAGCATGAAACATAACTAATACATAACACATAAGTTATGATCCTACAAATTAAAGTAACAGGAATATATTTAGATCCTACAAATCAAAGTAGTATGAAGTAGTAAGGATGAAACATAAATCAAGATACTACGAATTAGGATAGCATGAACTAGTAATCATGAAACATGAACAAATGGCATCACTCTTACACGGACATGCGCACACACACACACACCCTAAACCCTAAAACCTAAAACCTAAACACCCACAAAGAGAAAAGAAAGAAAGAACATAGTAGAGTGCTAATCAAAACTCCCGAACCGTACTATTATATCATATTCCAAAATGTCATCACATGCTCCCTCCCTGCGACGTTTGGGCTTTCTTGTGGAACTTATCGTCCAACAAAAAACATTTCAACCATGTCTTTAACGAAAGAAAACAAGGGCTGCACACCTTCCTAGAATTGGGAGTGTTGGTTACCTTTAACTCTTTCATGGTCTCTCTCTCTCTCTCTCTCTCTCTCTCTCTCTCTCTCTCTCTCTCTCTCTCTCTCTCTCTCTCTCTCTCTCTGCATGAAACATAACTAATACATAACACATAAATTATGATCCTGCAAACTAAAGTAACGGGAATAAATTAAGATCCTACAAATTAGAGTAGCATGAACTAGCAAGCATGAAACAAAAATCAAGATACTACGAATTAGAGTAGCATGAACTAGTAATCATGAAACATAAACGAATGGCATCACACTTACACGCACATGCACACACACACACACACACACACACACAGAATCTAAACCCTAAAACCTAAACACACACAAAGAGAAAAAAAAAAAAAAAACATAGTAGAGTGCTAATCAAAACTCCTGCATCTCGTACGATTATATCCTATTCCATGATGTCACCACATGCTCCTTGGAATAAGAAGGATGATGATCGTGTTGTTGGGGAGGTTCCTCAAGGAAAAGGAGCGATCATGAGAATGAGTGAGTCTTTCAGGGAGAAGGTAAATAAGTTTTGCATTCTTAATAGTGAGGAAATGCAAAAGTGGATTTCGCTATACGAAGAGGCCAAGGCTTGTAAACAAATTGCTCGAGCCACTTTTAGGAGAGGGCATAGAAGACAACCATATCCACCTCACCTTGCCCTTCTACCCAAGGACATGACGCTTGATTGACTGCATGAGGCCCTTAGAGAAGCCTCAGCAAACAACCATGAAGTAAGAGAGAGAGAGAGAGAGAGAGAGAGAGAGAGAGAGAGAGCGAGAGTATGCAAGGGGGTACGATTTACATGTAAGCGATGATGATCATCATTCACATGTTAATTAAAACATTTGTATGTGCAGTTTTATACATGTTTGTTGTATCCCTAACACATTTAGTTCCATTTCGTTCAGTACAAAAATACAATGCACTGTGGATGCATGGACGACACTTTTGTACGGAGCACATTGACAAAAATAGAAATACGTACGATTGTGGAGTCATGGACAATTTTACACAAGAGAGTCGAGCAAGCACTCCGGACACCAATTTACTCTCTTCTCAACTTGATTATTGTGGGACAATCAATGACATCCTCAAAGTTAGATTGAGACAATTCAGCTTTTTCATATTTGATGTCAAATGGTTCAAAGTTACTTGCAATGGTCCCAATGCAACTATTAGGAAAGATGAGAGTGATTATTTTGCCATTGACTCTACCAAGCTTTGGACAGATCAAAGCGATACATTCGTTTTTCCTCAACAACGTGAGCAACTACATTCCTTCTATGTCTTCAAGACGTCTATGCTCTTTTGTTGTCAATCAATCAATTTTCAGTGTACTGCAAAAAAATTTATATTGTGTATAGTAATACCCAAGCAACTGTAACATAGCTATGGATACTAATTACGAGTCAATGTGGTCTTTCACCCCAATTGATCAAATCCCAGATAGTGGTACGTGATTCAAGTCGCTCCTCGTAGTAATAGAATTTTTGAAGATAGTGATGTCGTGGAGGACATGGCACTGCCAACTGATGCACCGCATGAACAAGATCGTGAGAATCGATTCGATGACACATTTTTGGAGGATGATCATGCGCAAGCTTCACAAGCTAATGATGATGAGCATGACATCATCAGATGGATCGACGACAAACAACACACCTTCTCGATCTCACTCGTTGTCACCATCGCCATTAGCTTTTGAAGATCAGCTCATTAATGATGAAGCTATAGAAGATATTTGGGTAGAATTAAAGATAGACTCATTTGGTATTGCGGATTTGTCACATGATGATGCGGCAAATGATAATGATGAACCACCAAATGAATAAGTGATATACGGTGTATATTTCAACTCATTGTAATATAAATCAAATTGCTCACAAATGCAATTACACTTTATTAATTGACTAGTTGACATCGAACAAGTAGTCGATGCATGTGAGTACACAATTTGTGATCATCATTTCTTTGTGATACATAAGCCTCGGTATAACTCTCAACTTAGCTTCAGTATTTCGATGTATGTTTCAAGGCCCTCTAGTAAATTTATAACCCATATATCCCTCTCTATAAATGTTTCAAAAACAAGTTCAAATTTGGTAGGCTTATACAGAGGCCAAACACCGGACCCGAGGCCCGAGCATTCCGCTCCCCCCACGACTCATTTTAAAAACTATCTTTTAAAGAAACGATTTGAATAGTTTTTTGGAGACTTAAACCAATATATGTCAACACACTAAGCGTCGCTTCATTAACCACTGTCGTGCCTCAAAAAAACGGTTATCTCTTTCAGAAATACTTCAAAAAAGCATCGAAAAATGCCCGAGTTCGTGTAGTGACACATGCACAAGCTTTCATGATTTATGAACCTCTATTATGGGCTCTTGTGTGAGTCATTTATACCCTATAGGATCCCTTCTACAAGTAGCTTGCCTTTGTTATGTATGATGCATTCTATAGATAGATTCAAAGGAATAGATGTATTTTCCATTGTATAACACTAAATTATATTAATAATAATATGCCATTCCTAGGGTATCCTGACCATAATTGTTCATTCTTCAAGGTCATGTGAATGAGCCATTGGTATATATATTAGGTGACTTGTGGTTGTTGTGGGTCTAATACCCTCATTCTAGGCCATATCTATCCCTAAACCCTAAATAGTGAATGATATGATATGGTATCAAGATAACATACATACATGATAGCCAGGAGTAGCTGTTTTGTATGAGATGGAATGTGCTGTCAATGATTATAAGTAGATTTAGGGATGATTGATGAGTGTTGTGATAATGGATCCATAATGTAAGAACAGGATCATTCCCATACCTTTTCGTATGTTTTTCTGATGAAACATTAGAAAAATCTCCTACGTTCTGCAGAATAACTATTCAAAAAAAATTGCAATCAGAATCCGATGCATAAATGTTTTCTTGTGTATTGCAGCTTTTTTAACAAAGAGTTGGGAGAACCATTCCTTGCTCCCTGCAACGTAATTAAGTCGTTCAGAATACTACGTTGCGAATACTGTTTTCCTCTTAGGTGTAAAAGTTTATGATTTCATCTTCAAAATTTCTTTTATTTTTACTGAGCTACCTAAGCAGCTCACACTTAAAGACTTGTTAGCAATTTTCTTGAAAGTGATATTTTCAGTAACAAAGGCTTCTGGATCGATCAATAAGCTATTACAGCTATAAAGAATATACAGTGTACTTAAACACTCCAACAGCGCAATCAGTAATCTGGACGGTTGCGTTCAGGAGAGGCAGCCTACAGAACGCTAGCTGATGACAAAACTTGTCTTGAGATTCTGATCCTAAAGTGGAAATACAGGAATGAGATGAGCTGCACCAAAGAAATATGGAAGATTTGTCAGTCATTATAGAGATGATCCATCAAGTAATCGTTGCAGAATGTTTTAGGCCGACAGTTGTGGTACTAGTAAAAGTATATGCTTGTAGTGATTTGTACACGATGTAAAATAAGAGAGAGTAAAAGACTATGGAAGATAAGGTGCATCAAATAGCATAAGTGACGGTATGATCTGTATAAAGACAATACACTATCTGCTATCTGATTTTTAAAGGAAAACTGGTGGATGGATTCGAAGTGGAAGACAAGTAGTGATTCGAAGTGCTCGAAGAATATCAAGTTTTTGGTCGGTTTCATCTCCCTCTTTTGCCTGTGAGCGGCATTGCTAGCTCTTCGGCGCTCATGCTGGACTGTTGCTGCAAGAAATCCACTGCCACGAGGCTGGGTGGTTGTGTCGAGATCTCGATAATGGAATCTTGCAATTCTGAAGCTTGCAACACTGGAAGCATTGGATTGCTCCCACCTGAATCAATTTCATCGGGGTTGCTTTGAGTAATAGAGTGTCCCAGCTGTTTCATATATTTCTGCTCTGCAGTTGTGTCTATCATCCATTGTGAGCATGCTAAATCTTTAGTAGACTGCACCTGACGAGCACTTCCAGCTGATGGAGCGTGCAATTTAGAAGTTGGGCAGCTGCTTACTGATGGTCTAAGCATGTTACGGTCGTCGAATTTAGGTACAGAATCTTGAAAAGTAATGAAAGACTTCTTAAAAGCTGTCTTAGAGTGAATTGACTGCACCAACCACGGATCAGCTGTTGAGGGAATATCATTGGATAGGCTTTGAGCAGATGGCCGCGTTTGATATTCGATTCCGAGGCCAGATTCAATTCCAATTGAAGTGAGGGAAACACTGGAAACGATTGGACTGAAATCCTCTTGAAGCTTCTGTTTGTAGGAATTAACTGCTTCCTGAGTACGCCGCATTTTTTGGTGCTGCCCGTTCGTTATGCTGAGAATGGATGAGACCGAGGATGCCACAGAAACCAAGGAGGGCGGTTTCATATGAATTAAGCAGTTATCCGAGTCTGGCCGGATGTCCAAACAAGCTGTTGTTTCATGATCTAGGTGCTCTATATTGCTTTTCGTGACTATATTGCTTCCTGATTCTGCCAAAGAATATGAAGGTGAGCTAGCGTCCGAGAGCATCAACAACTAAAATATATTGAGCAAGTATAGATCGTTAATCCTCAAAAGCTCTGGACCATGCTATCAAATTTAGTGCCTCCATCTTTTCCGCCACATCCCAAACCTCAAACAGCTTAAGCATTGCAAAATCAACCTTCGTATTTATGACGGTTCCGACTTCTGCAAAAAAAAACTTACCAGTAACTGTTTTTTTGTTGCCTGCAATTTGGTCATGTTCATCGACTATGGTAGAGAGCTGATCTTCGTGATCCTTTGAGAAATTGCAGCCAATCATCTGAGGCTTCCTTCTACGCCTGTTGTGATCTGCAAGTCTTTTTCTGCAGCTTCTCTTGGCGTCATCAAACTCTCCGACGGGGTGGAGCCTGGAGGCATCATGTTAACATTTAAACGTTCATCTAGCAGCCAGTGATTCTACTCGTTCAAATCAAACATTCTCGGGGAACCTTTTACAAAAATCTGCACATTGTGACGATAATCTCCGAGTTGAATTAATATATGGACAATATAAGGTTCTCAGATATGCATTGATTCAGTATTGTCATTGAATCATTTTTTCGAACGAACTCCGATTCTTGATGTAACTTTGACTGTTGACAAGGATTTTGTCTCTTATGAATGCTTTGCTACTCTATGCATACCAAGGGATGTGAAAAACCATTATACACAAATGTCAGCTGTATCTTGTTGTTGGACCAACCGCGATCTTGAGCTACAAATTTCTTTGTATAAGTTATTGAATTCAAATATTTAATTAGCTACCTCTATTTGTCGTGACCGAAATATTGGATCGCATATAAGGAGTGTGTCTGAATTATGAAAATTTTGTTTCTTCTTACTTATGTTTCATGTCACTTTGACAGAGATGAAAGATCTGGCTGTTGGATCACATGTCGGGGAAACTACACAGGTCCCAGTTACTGAAATGTTGACGAGAAATATATAAGTGTGAATTTTCCCCTATGATAGGATTACAAGAGTTTAAATTAGACATTCTAAGGACATCCAGAATATGACGACAACAAACCTGCTGCACTGCTGGCAGAAACGCTGTGCCTGCCCATTGGCGAATACATGTGATGCCTTGGAATGATGTTCACATACTCTATGCCTGCGATAATAGTGCTTTGCTATACTCAGATTTGCAGTACATCCTTCTGCCTGACAGTTTGGTACATGCACTGCTGGTGAACCTATTTGAGGTCTCTTTCCGAGCATGTAGGAATCTTCTGCTGAAAAATACGTTCGACCTCCTAGATTCAAGCCTAATGCTCCGTGAAGCTGAGACTGGAATATACCTGAACGTTGAACATAATCACAAATAGCTTTCTGTTCAGAATCTACGATCTGATCTAGGAGGCGGCCCCTTTGATCAAAGGACCCAACATTTGCACTTATATGACTTCCATCATGTGCTGCAGTAAAACCCGGAAATGCTGAGATTGAATCTGCATGCAATGACGAGTTAGGGATAATGCTGTCTTGGAAGGCCTCAAGCACTGCACAGCTCCGAACGGATGGTAAACAGTAAGAATCATTTTGCAAAACACTCGGGGAATTGTTACTTAAGTATCCACTTTGATTTCGGTAGCTCGTAGGGACAGAATAGCTGGAATAGGGCATCGGGGATTTGTTTTCCGCACCCCCGTTGCCAAGAACTTCAGCAGCTGTTTGTGAAATATTCATTTGGCATTCCCATGAGTCACAGTTCGAAGTGCCGCCCTGGTACTGAATTGTCAGAGCAGTGGACCGATCCCAGGTATCATTTTCCCAACTGGTATCCACATTTTGAATAGTGGAGTTTCTATATGTGTTCATCTTAGAATGGACAGTAAGAAGGGTTGTGCTGCACGACGCACGCAATTGTAGAAACTACAAGGTTGAGAAAGAGCTAGACTGTGTAAAGTTTAGACCACCAAATCATTAGCTTGTCTCGGCAGTATTAGCGCCATCATATGGGTATTTGTTCATAGATTGATATCAACGGATGTTCCATGTGTCCTTGAGGGTAGTTTGAACATTATCAAGAAAAATCGCTTGATCTATTATTTGTCGACTGGCACAATTTTCACTTGGTATTACTCTTTTGCTTTTCTTTTATTACACAAAAATTTCCCTCACGCCAAACCCACCCTTAATTTTTTTTTTCTCAAGAGATCTTTTCTTCTCAATTGTATACCAGTACCAACATCAGCCAATTCTAAGCATTTTATAAGAGCTGACTTGATAGCTTGATCACACGAGCTTAGTTGTGAGACTCATCAAATCTGATTAGGCACATAAAGGATTATGGCATGTTAAATGTTGCAAATGTTCTTTAAATTCAAGCTTTTGAAGGTCGCAACGCAAGTATAGTCCATTCAGAGCTGAGTAAATCTTCCTTGATAAGTTCATAAAACTAACTGGAAGTTCTATTCTTCAATCCTGCAGAAGCAACAGAAATAACCTATCAGCCATATAGAATATTGTTATGTAAGTGCAGGATTCAGATCAAGATTCAAACAAAACCGATGCAAATAGGTCCTGTTGTTTAAAGACTTATAGCATAGGTATGAGTCAGACAGCTCATGAATCTAAATGGACCATGTCCATCTGATATTAGGACGGTCTCTTAGGTCTTCAATTGTCTTCAAATGTCAGATTAAGCTAAACTTGGATTTCGCATGGGAATGGACTTTGAATCCAGGAGTCTTGTTTTAATGCATTGAAGAAAAAAAAAATTTAAATATAGCACAAGCTGCTTAAAGCTGTTCCAGGTTCCAGCAATGGCATCACATCGACGTGAGTTATCACCTACATAATATTCAATATACGTGCAGGTAACCTCTTAAAGATCGAACATGTAATTTCAGCCCTCAACAACAAAAAGAGATTTAGCTTTCCATTTATCTGATTGCTGAGATGTAGATAATTTTCTATAGCAACCAACATAAAGAGACAGCAGTGATCGCTATGCTATTATATCATTAGAAAAGGGCTGCCATGGATGAGAACCTGACAACTACAATGGTGTCAAATAGGAGAACTGCAGGGTAAAGTTTTAGATTTCAAGCCCTCGGCCAAATCTTAGTTCTTCTGGATTTTAGTCCAACAAGAAGGGTGGTTCTTAAAGAGTTGGGCCGAAGGTAGGATATTAGATTTGACGAGCACGAAACTAAACTATCAGATCAGAGAAAATACAAGGAAAAAATGTCGTATCACACTCGATTTTGCTGTTACATCTACTGTGAAGTGTGACCGCTGCAGACATTTTTTTAGGTCCAAAGATATAATTTTACGGTAGTAATAAGTTACGTGAAGGAGTCAGTAGTAATATGTTACTCCAATGACGTGAGGCAAGTCCAAAGATGTGATAATTGAGAAACTCATTTCAGTAAGACAGTGACTCATGAGCCTAAAATGGCTCCAAAGTCGTTGTTTTTCTTCATAGCAGTGGAGGTCATAAAGTTGCTACACGATGAAGAATTTTTGGGATCTTGAAAGTTAGAATGGAAGCTTTTACTTGAAAACTGCTATATGTTATCCAATTATCCCTACACAAAACTTATAATGCTGACGCTAACTGTATTCCAAAATTTATTTCAGTACCGCAGTTTTTCCAAACTCTCCTCACTAAGCTAGACAAGATACATCTGGAACGAAGTTTAGTACCATATCTGCTGTTCCTACCACTCAATGCAAAAAATGTTATCTCAGGGAAAAAAAATCCCCGCGAGTACAATCAATATGTTGGACCTTTTATACTAGACAACAAAAATTATACTGTTTTGCAAATAGTTGTGATATTCTATAGTAGTAAAAAAGATTTTCAAAGATTGAGATGCGGGAAGAAAATATTTTATCCGAAGTGGAAATTTCAAAGAGATGATATACTCGTTAGCGCCTCAAATGTGTACAAAACAGTTCTCGCGAGCTACTCAAGGTATAAGATATACAGATAGTTTCTTCGTCTCTGCACAATGTAGAAGGTCTCAGATCCTCTACTGCACCTCTATCGCTTGATACGGTTCCTCTTCGGTTATCATCTGTATTCGATAAGAACGACAAGTTACAGTCACGATCTCTTCTTAGGTCAAAATTCTTCTTCGTCTTCTTCTTTTTTCACTCTCAAATCTTCTATAAAATCCAGTGCAAACCTTTGAGACTCTATGTGCTTATAAACCCATAGATTTTCCATTAAGAAAATTATACGCAAATCAGCATTCACTAATCAGTTACAAAGATAAAATAACTCAAAACAACTGACGGTCGAAGCAACCAACGTCAAAAAAACTCTTGAATGGGTAGAATCATACCAGCTTCATACAAGATACTTGCCTGCTGTAGATATTAGATTTATAACAGTTCCTCGAGCTGATTGCAATCAAGAAAACAAGCCTTGTGGCAATTCAGCAGCTTTTAGATATTCCGTCCAAACACGTAACCAGAATACAAATCGGCTTCTTTGCACAAAAAGCTCACTCTCGCCCACACACATTGATACACGCGCAAAAGAGCACACTAATTGGCTTGATCGAGCTGATCTGCTGCAGCAGCAACGGCAACAGCAGAAACGTAAGCAACAACGTAGATGCGGGACAAACAAAAACCGGACGACCCAAAAGGTTTATGCCAAGCGGATCGGTAGGACATCGTACTACTTGCCTGAGGTGGCAGTGCTGGACTCTGGAGGCAACACCTTTCTTGTGGACCAGGGCTGCGAGGTGTTGAGAGCATCTATGCAGCATCAACTATATTTGTTAGATGGGTAATTGATTTTCTACATTGTTGCCTCAATATTGGCTTTGTTCCCAAGATTCTATCTTGCCTTTTTCGACAAGCTGTCTAGATCGATGGATATGAAGATTTTCAAGAACTACTATATATGTAGAATCGGCTGATCAAGGCACCATCCAAGATTGATGAGAACCATCGATTCCCTTTAAGCCTTGATTGATATAATTAAGAACTAAACCGACCTTTGGAGAGGGCTATGACTCTAGCAATCGATTGATTTTGCAAAGGGTCAAAAAGCTAAAATATTTATTTTGACAATCTTGTGAAAGGACCACCAAACAAAATATAAATTATCAACAAGGAGTAGAGAACCATTTTTGGCCTTGCCTTGTAAAGGCAATACTATGTGTTGAGGTTAGTCAATGGAGTTCATAAGAAAGTCAACGTTAAAGGCTAATGTGTGGTGACGGTCTAAATTTTTAAGGCTTGGACGTCACCTAAGGGCTAAACTATCCTACATTTGTTGCCAGAGAGCATTCTCTTATTTGCTCTATTTGCACCTTTATGTGAAATCTAAATCAATAAAAATGAAAAGATGGAGGGTGTGAAATGAGACAATGTGACACTATTGCCAGCCCATGTATGTGAAGTCGGCCTTAGCTAAAGGAGAAGGTTGTTAACGTCTACTAGAAATTAGTGAATTCATATTTCATTGTCATTACATTATATGTTGATAACACATTCCTATTTAGTAATGCCATTGGAATGCTAAAGGACATCAAAGAGATGTTATCAAAGGAATTTGATATGTCAGATTTAGGGGAGGTCCATTTCTGCCTTGGTATACACATTTTTAGAGATCATGATCATAGATTGATTTACATCAGTCAGCCGTAGGTACATTCATAACACATTATTCAAACATAAAATGGTCAACTATAAGCTAGCCAAAACTCCAATGGATCCAAGTTCGAAATATTCGAAGGACCAATGTCCTTAGTCATTCGAAGAACTCAAAAAAATAAAACATTATTCTTATCATTCTATTATTGATTCTCTCATGTATGGCATGATATGTACTAGCCAAAACTCCAATGGATCTAAGTTCGAAATACTCGAAGGACCAGTGTCCTTAGTCATTCGAAGAACTCAAAAAAATAAAACAATATTCTTATCATTCTATTGTGATTCTCTCATGTATGCCATGATATGTACTAGACCTGACATTGCTTATTCAGTTGGTACACTAAGCCAATACATGTCGAATCCAAGATTCATTCTTTGGAAAGCCCTACTTAGAGTTTTTTGATATTTACAATCAGCACATAGTTATTGCATTTGTTATGGTGAAAATTTGAGTGATGATTCGAATGACCACATTAAGTTTCTTCAAGATTTTACAGATGCAGATTGGGCTGGAGATGTTGACAAGAGAAAGTCGACATCAATATATGTCTTTGTATTCAACAAAGGTCCTATCTCTTGGAATGGCAAGAAGAAAAATTTGATTGTATTATCTCTGCCCACATGTTGCAAAAGAAACTATCTGGTTCAAACATCTATTGTCAGATATTAATCTTAGTCAGTTATAAGAAACTTCCATCTTTTGCGACAATCAAAGTACAATTGTTTTATTTGTTAATCCCAAGTATCATTTCCAGAGCAAGCACATTGAGATAAAGCATGATTTCATCGGAGAAAAATTACTCGAAAGGGAGATCATTCTTATCCTTTATAAAACAAAGATTTCTAACTCTCTCTCTCATAAGCTCCAATGTGATAAGAGTGAGAGATAAACAATCTGTAGCAATGTCTAGAGTATCCCAAAGATCAAATAGCTCCCCTTTGACTCCTCAATAGGTGGAAATCAATCATGACCCTCGTGTCCATCATGATCATTGTGCTCAATCTCATGAGATACAATGCTCTCATCTTCTTTCAAGATATTAGAAATCTTTCCATCAATCTCAAAATCACCCGATTCATCTAAGATCATATCCTCGCTTATGTGAATCTTCTGCATTTCTCTCATCCTTTGGCACATGTACATAAGCTTTTGTGAAATGCTCCAACATGGCATCACTAATTACCTTCCCCTTAGAATGATCCAAGTAGACCTCTAATCCAATTTATTCCCATGATTATTTGTAGTATACATTCCTTTTTTGCCCTTAATTTAGAGGAAATAGGATTTTAGACTACCCCCAAATAAAAAAAGATCATAAAGTAAAAGACATTATAAGATAATGAACTAGTTTTTTGTTTCAAAAAATTATGGCCTTCACTCCAAATTCACTTATTGGGTCGCTTGTAGCCTGAAAACTTTTAAAAAAGTTTTTGTGCCTCCTTCTCAGATCCCATGGTCCTCTATGATCTAATGGTCAATAATGTTTAGGTCATGACCTTTGATCCAAGAAAGTATCAATCTAATGAACATTGTCTTGGAGGTGTGATGAATCGTTTCTCTAAGAAATTGAGCACTCGCTTACACTAGGTGTTCAACTTCACTGGGCAAACCCACGAGGTCTCTCACTCCTCTCTCTACACTAGAGTTACAAAAATGAAATCCTAAAATCACACTCTCTCTTCTCTCTCCATGGTCTGGCACCTTAAAAAAGAAATCTCCACCTTGTTGAGTTCACTCTAGCTTCCTCAAGAAAACTATGAATATGCTATTTGAAGAACTCCTTGAATTATAGGTTTTTTGAAAGCTTTTTTCATAAAATCCTAAATGTTCATTCTACACCAGATTTCTCAACTTCAAGTTGTCTCTCATAGAACCTTGAAATAGCTTGTAGATACCTTATTTCAACCAAGAACTTCAGTACTATTTCACATTTCATCCAGTGCTATTAGGTATTGAGCTGCAATGAGCAATTTGCAATTTCAAAGCCACAAATTTTACTTCCAATGGCAAAGCTCAATGGAGCATTTTGATTTCATTCTGATTGCTTGAGAAATCTCCTTCTTGGATTCCCACAGCCTAATGTCTTGAATCTGTCAAACTGACAATGATTCACATGGTAATCGAGCAATACCAAGTCAAGTATGTAAAGAGTCTTAATGCCTTCAAAGAAAGTTCTAAGACAAAATTAGGGGGATTTGATATCACTGTTTTAACATTTTCATTTGGCTTCCACACTTCAAGGGTAGATTTTAAAATTGGCATTCATGTGACATGTACATTTTGTTAACTTTCTTTAAAGAAGAGAATCCATAAAGAACATTGGAGATTGAAATTTCTAGCTTTGAGACCGTAGATGTCTTCAAATAGGGCATGATCAAGTCACTTTCTCTTCTTAAAGGTATAGTCTAGAAGTAAACAAAGCTTTAATATAAAAGCATATAGTGTAACAACAATCTACATGATGTAAACACCTTATGCTTTGTTTGAATTTTCTTCTATGTTCAATTTTGGGGCATTATGTGGTAGAATGCCCTTAAGCTAGCTTGGGCATGACATTATGATGTTATCGAGCAATTGGCCTAGGTAGGGGATTACAATCATAACTTGTAAAAAAGCTTTTAAAAAAGAATTATTTGGTTTATATAAAGCATTCCACTCCATGGCATTTACAAGCCCTTGCCTTGAATAGTGTATAACCCTTGGGATTCCACACCTCATGTCATACCACCAAGTGCTCATTCGCTGTATTTTGGACCCATCTTATAAAGTCTAGTTTACATTGTACTTGCCAAAGATTGATACTTTCCACCAAAAATTGTGTGTGAACATCCAATTACATCTAGCATAGCCTCTAAGTCACTAACTATGCAACATATCCACATGAACACATTGTGGGTCTTGTAAAAAACTTGTAACCAGAAAAGTATTGCAAGAAAGGCTTGTTGCCCTTGTGCCTTCCCCTTTGGCTGGGGTATAACTGCTCTTGACTAAACAGCCTCCCAAGGAGGAAGGCTCTCATAATAAGGATTCAACCCAAGTGAAACTCTGAAGACTTTTGAGCTCAAAATTTTCGGGAGACAAGGCTTAAACTTCTAATTATTTGAGCAATGGTCCCGACCCCAGGCCCGGGGAAAAAGGCAAAGCTGCTCCATGACCTGGCACAATGCATAGATTTCTATATAGCACCCAAGCTCCAACTCTATTATCTAACTTGCAATCGGTAGCAACATATTCCAGATTGGGGTCGATCATGTATTATCATGCCAATCTGTCAGAGAATAATTCACAAAGATCGGTACAAATGTGTGTAAATGGCAGAACTAGATCGGCCGCCATTGACGGGCACTCACAACTAGTTTATATATATACTAGTTGTGAGTGCCCGTCGTTGACGAGCAATGGTGGCCAATCTAGTGCCCGTCAACGACAGGCACTCACAACTAGTATATATATATATATACTAGTTGTGAGTGCCCGTCGTTGATTGGCAATGGCGGTCGATCTAGTGACGGTCGATGATTTGAGAATTCAGTATCTTGTTGACGGGCGAGCAGCGATGATTTAGGAGGAATGTCGATGGCCGTTGATGGGTGGCCGATGTATGTGTGTGTATGTACATGGTTGTCCATTCGGTTCTAGAAGAAATTCAAATTTTGAGAAAAATTCGAGTCATCGAGAATTTTGAGTCGTGAGAAAAATCGAGTCTTGGGAAAAATTTGAGTCTTCGGAAAAATTCGAGTCTTTCGAAAAATTTTGAGTTATGGAAAAAATTTGAGTCATCCAATAATTTGTGTCATCAAATTCGAGTCATCAAATAATTCGTGTCTTTACAAAAATTCAAGTCATTCTAGAAATTTGAGTCGTTCTAAAAAGTTGAGTCTTCTTAAAAATTCAAGTTTTCCAAATAATTCGAGTTATTAAAAAATTCGTTCTTTCCAAAAAATTGAGTTGTTCAAAGAATTCGAGTTATTGGAAAAATTTGAGTCTTAGGAAAATTCCGAGTCTTTCAGAAAATTTGAGTCGTCCCAAAAATTCGAGTCTCAAAAATTTGACTCTAAAAAATTTGAGACTTTCTGAAACAATTCGAGACATTAGAAAAATCCGAGTCATAAAAAAAAATTCGAGTCTTTCCAAAAATTCGAGTCATTCTAAAAATTCGAGTCTTTCCAAAAATTCGAGTCATTCTAAAAATTCGAGTCTTCCAAAAAAATTCATAAGCAATGCACATTCATAAATACTTCTGAGCTACTACTAAAAAGTTATAGCAATTCAAAGATATTGGTTGAAAATAGTGACAAAATGCAAAAGAGATCTTGGCACGAATTCATATGCGGCCCATTTTGAGCTCAAACTTCCTCTAATGACGTTCATTATTGGTTTGCGATAATGGCTAATGGCCTTCATCAACTATAGATTCATTATTTGTTTGCAATGTAAGAGGTAATCCAAACAATGTAATAGGAACTCTTTACATTTCTTTACGAAAGGTAATCCGAACTATACGTTCATTATTGGTTTTGCAATGTAATAGGTAATTTGAACAATGTAAGAGGAACTCTTTACATTTCTTTACGAAAGGTAATCCGAACTATACGTTCATTATTGGTTTGCAATGTAAGAGGTAATCCGAACTATACGTTCATTATTTGTTTGCAATGTAAGAGGTAATTTCTTTACAATGTAAGAGGAACTCTTTAACTTTCTATACTAAAGGTAATCCAAACTATTCCTTCATTATTGGTTTGCGAGAATGGCCTTCATCAGCTATACGTTCATTATTGGTTTGTGTGAGAGAGAGAGAGAGAGTGAGAGAGAGTGTGTGTGTGAGAGAGAGAGAGAGAGAGAGAGAGAGAGAGAGTCATTGATGATACTATGCTAGGCTGAGACGTATTATTGTATTATTTTCCATTGTAGCGAGATTCAGTTTTCTCATTTCTCTCATCATCTCATTGTGTGTAGTAATGAAGTGAAGCACTTATCAATCAGTAGGTATGTAAGGACAATCATCATCTGGGGAAAGAGCAATCAAGGAGTCTTTGATGGTTAATTATTTTGACTTTGGCTCGATTCTTCTGCTTACACTTCGAGAATAATCTAACATTCCATGAATGCCTTGACCTTCAAACTTAGTTCTGCACAGAACTTTCTGTGTGCATCCAAGCTTAATGCTTTGGTAAAAAAATCTGCTGTCATATCTTGCGTTCGATAGTACTGCAATCTGACCTCTTTGTCGAGAAGTTTGTTTCCAATATGCTCCGACATTATTATTTTGTGATAATCAAAGTGCCATCGCCTTGTCAGTTAACCCTAGATTTCATTCTAGGAGTATGCACATTGAAATGTTATAGCGATTCAAAGATATTGGTTGAAAATAGTGACAAAATACAAAAGAGATCTTGGCATGAATTCGTAGTAGCTCAGAAATATCTATGAATGTGCTGAAATTTTTTGGAAAACTCGAAATTTTTTGGAAGACTCGAATTTTTAGAACGACTCGAATTTTTAGAATGACTCGAATTTTTGGAAAGACTCGAATTTTTTTAATGTCTCAAATTTTTTTCATAAAGTCTCGAATTTTTCTCAAATGACTCGAATTTTATAACGACTCGAATTTTCGAGACTCGAATTTTTGGGACGACTTAAAATTTCTGGAAGACTCGTAATTTTTTAAAGACTTGAATTTTTCCAATGACTCAAATTCTTTGAACAACTCAATTTTTTGGAAAGTTCGAATTTTTCAATGACTCAAATTATTTGGAAAACTTGAATTTTTAAGCAGACTCGAATTTTTAGAACGATTCGAATTTCTAGAATGACTTGAATTTTTGTAAAGACAAATTATTTGATAACTCGAATTTGATGACACAAATTATTTGATGACTCAAATTTTCTTCAAAACTCGAAATTTTTCGAAAGACTCGAATTTTTCCCAAGACTCAAATTTTTCCCAAGACTCGATTTTTCTCACGACTCGATTTTTCTCACGACTCGAAATTCTCGATGACTCAAATTCTTCTCAAGATTTGAATTTTTGCTAGACTCGAATGGACGACCACGTACATACACACACATACATCGGCCACCCATCAACGGCCATCGACTTTCCTCCTAAATCATCACTGCTCGCCCGTCAACAAGATACTGAATTTTCAAATTGAAAAGTTGAGACTCCATAGATTATCAAAGCATCTGGGCAATTGTGAACCATCTCAATCAGTGGGTCGGAAGCAAGAGGTAGGAAGCTGGAATTTTGTTTTCTTGTTATTGGTTACTTGGACGAAGATTTCTAGCTCTCGAGTCTCGATGAAGGCAATGTAAAGTTTAAGAATGATGGAAATCAATGACAAACTGTGTCTCAAGGCTCATACTTTGAGACTCTCTAAGTTGGTGCTTAAATGACTTAAGTGTCCAATCCACTTCTCTGAGTATAACACTGCATTGAAATCGCTTGCATGCAATATAGTGCTACATTTTTAGCATACCGACTAAGCATTTCAAGTTGGCTATGCATCCTTTCCATGATAATCCGTGCTGCAGCAGTCCGGACAGACGGACCGAAATTGGGTATGATTGAGCTAGCTGCATCGGAGGATGTAGCAAAGTTTATAGCTAAGTATACAGCACAAAGTTCCAAGCAGTTGATAATAACTTATGTCTGTGTCACTTGTCAGTGATACAGAGAAGTTGGGAGTGTGTCACTGTGTCTGCAGTACTACGCTTGCCCCCAAAAGAGTGCATAAATCTTATCACTTTCATATGATTTGGCAGCACAGCCTCGCTGCTGGGAAAGTTACTGATTGATTTTTCTGTGCTAGGCTGCATAACTGGACACGTCCAAAAATCGGGATACACATATTTTGCCTCGGCTACAAAACCCATCTTCTGACACTTTTTCCTCTTTGATTGTATCAATGATAGGACATGGACGGTGTATCTTTTGAATATACTATTGAACTGATTCATCAGAATTCAGTTTCACGGGTCAGTTAACGTTGCAACTTGCTATAACATACTGTTTAAGTACAACATAGTAGCATACCCAACATGGTGAAAAATGTGTGTGTGTGTGTGTGTGTGCTCATATACTCATCGTCGGACCCACAAACTTTGCTTGTTTAATTGAACTTGACAACATACTATCTAAACATAAAAAAGATTGAATATGATTTAGTAAGTTTCATAATAGAGCATTTATTGTATAAGCAGTCTGTTTAGTGGCCTTTTCTGGTGGTAAACCTGGACCTACGTGAGACTTTGTGAAAGATGTAGTTTTCTGTGTGCAAAGCCCCTGAACTATTCCATTTTGAAAAAATTATTGGTATACAAGGTAGACCTGGAAATTTATCCACCGAAGCGGTCCTGGAGTATGCAAGATCTTATTTCTTTGGAGTAACTATACATGCATACCAAATCAAAATAAGAACAAAAAAGGTAGGACATGCAGGGAGACCCGCTACATCTACCATACGGCTCAGCATAGCAAAACCCAGTAGCGGACATGGATATCAAAGGCTCTTCAAATATGCATCATGTTCGATTATAGCTAAAAAAAAGTACGACATTGAGTAAGCGACTTATCAAAAAAGTGAATAACAAAACCACCTTGTCTCAAGTCTCTCAACAGCACTTAAACGTAACGAATGAAGGCATAAAGAAAGGGAAAATGGTTGAAGTGAAGAGTATCATAGATCATAATGACACTCAAAAGGAGTGATCAAAAGTCTCAAAATTTGTAGAAAGTGCAATAAGTAGCCAATTAATCATCAAGAGTAAATAATGGACAAAGACACTATACTTACTACCTATATTTGATAAAATGTCAAAAAGAGCCATTTTTCCTAATGGCATACATCACCATCACGGTTAGGGAATATCATCCAAAGTATAACAACCTCGTTTTATAAGGTTGGATGTAGGATGTATGTATAGGTCTAACATAGTAAACTAGGTAGAAAGCAATTAGAGGGGCTTTAGACAAGAAATTTTACTAGGATATATCATCCACAGTTTGATTCAAAAAACATAATTTGGAAAGATACATAAACAATAGAGGCCAAGCTTTTAAGTGTCCAAACCAATGCAAAAGTAAAGTGGCCACAAAATTTAAGCTTAGAGTGAAGTTCATTCGACACCTAAAAGGGGCAATGGCAAATCACAAGAAAGATGTTGCTCCAAAAGTTGTTTTAATTGCATAAACAAGTTTGTAATCTAGTTAGTTTAGGAAGCGTAAGATATTTTTGCTTGGATGGATGGATATGTGAGTCCTAAGTTGTGTTGCTCTTTAACAAAGCCATACAAATATTCCAACGTAATAGGCCACCTTTGTTATTTCATAGGAAGTGTTATGGCCATATTCGGTAAAGGACCTAGAATAGTCCTAATATGGTAGACCGGCCCTCCAGTGTTCGAGATTATTGGTCACGCCTAGATTTAATTCCAAGTCTGGTGACTAATGACCTTGAGAGGACCCAGACACTTTTGAAGGGCTAGGATGCCATTGTAAATAGGCCAATGAGATCCAAGATGGCCCTCCCTCCTCAACTATATAAGGAGGCCATTTTTCATTGTACACATCTTCATCATCATCTCTCTCTCTCTCTCTCTCTCTCTCTCTCTCTCTCTCTCTCTCTCTCTCTCTCTCTCTCTCTCTCTCTCTCTCTCTCTCTCTCTAGCACTCTCTCTCTCATCTCTCCTTCTATCTCCTCTCTCTACCTCTCTCTATCTCCTTTCTCTATCTCCCTTCTCTCTTTGTTGTTATGCAGGTGCGCACGGGTGGCTCCCAGTGAACGGACCCCTATACTACAACCGACTACAATTGGTCTTGTAGATTACCTTCTTGTCACCTTCAAGTGCCATCAATGATGAATAATACTCCTCATGATAAGTCATATGTGATATGGCTCCACTATCAATCCACCAAGGAGCAACTTCTCCATGATTAGCAAATAAGCAAGATGAGGTAACAAAAGCATCATTTGAATTTTGTTCATAGCACCATCTTCATCAAGAGTTAGATTGGTTTGCTTCTCACCTTGATCTCTCTTCTTCTTGAAGCAATCACTAGCAAAATGTCCTTTGACTCCACAATAGAAACATTTAATATTGGATCTATCTTTCTTCTTGCCAGCAAAAGTAGAAGGCTCACCTTGATCTTTCCCTTTTGATCATTAGAGGTCCGCAATATTATCCTCCGTAGGACAATATTCAAGTAAAATGTCGCCATCATGAAGTCTCTCCCGAACAAAGTGATAATGGATCTCGATGTGCTTCATCCTCACATGAAAAACAGGATTCCATGCAATGGCAATAGCACTTTGACTATCACTCAAGATAAGAGTGGTTGAGGGCTTGCCAAACTTCATGTCAACAAGTAGTCTTCTCAGCCATAAACACTCTGTTGTGGCTAAAAATTTTGCGAAGAAGTAGCAACAGTGGGCTGTTTTTTACTTGACCACGAAATTGTAGAATTTCCATAGAAAAAGCAATGTCCACTTGTAGAGCATCTAGTGTCTTGATCTTCACCCCAATCCGAGTCACTAAAACCAACCAAACATGCATCATCACAAGTAGGAAAATCCAGTCCATGACTTCTTGTTCCTTGAAGATATCAAAAGATCCTCTTCAACGCTTTCCAATGTGATGTCATCAGGGCATGCATGAATTGACTCATGAGTGAGACACTATAAGAAATGTCCGGTCTTGAATTACATAGGTAAATGAGACAGCCAATAGCTTGACAATATAAAGTAGTGTCAAATGATTCGCTCGGCGACACCATTTTGTTGAGGCGTATAGGGAGTTGTCATTTGATGTAAGATTCCCTTTTCTCGAAGAAATGCACCAAACGTATTCTTAATGTATTCCCCTCCTCGATCAGTGCGTAGGGACTTCAAAGAATGCCCAAACTGATTTTCCACCATTGCTAGAAAATCTTTGAAATGTTGAAAAACTTCCGATTTAGCCTTCATAGGATAGATCCATGTAAAATGGGAAAAGTCATCAATAAAAGTCACAAAATAGATTCACTTTCCAATGGATTCAGTCCTCATTAGACCACAAACATCACTATGAACCAAATCAAATATATCAAGAACCCTTATAGTTCCATCAATTGGAAAAGTTTTCCTTTGAAACTTTCCAGATATGCACCCCTCACATACATGCCCTTCCGGCTGCTCATTAGTAGAAATGTCTTCTACCATATTAAAAGTCTTTAGCTTCTTCAAACTTGCAAAGTTGAGATGCCCAAACCTTGCATGCCACAATTCAGCCAACTCCAATGATTGTGATATAGAAGCAACAAGACATGTAGAGGGAATTCGTCGCTCATAGGTATCCATAATGAATAAGCCAGCAAGCATTGTTCCCGAAACAATAATCAAGAGTGATCTTTTAGGATCCTTGACAAGACACTTATCTTCTTTGAACTCAACAACTATTCCTTGCTTCAACATAGTTGAAACCGAAAGAAGATTCTTCTTGATTCCCAGAACATAAAGCACATTCTTAATGTACTTTTCTTCACCATTAGGCAAAATGATGGCTACAATTCCAATTCCATGAGAATAAGATGCATCATCCACACATTGTACCTTACTTCAATTTTGCACTTTCACTAATTTAGTGAATGCTTCTTTGCGAAAAGTCATATGACAAGTAGCACCACTATCAATCACCCATTCAATGGGCTGAAAATCAGCAACTTGCAAAACAGAATCTGAATTTCTCATAGATGTAGTAGTACTAGTAGAAGCAATATTAGACACAAAAGCATAGTCTTGGTTGAAGAGATCACCACTAGCTTCAAGCTCTTGCTCCAAAGTAGCAAGTGAAGCACTAGTATCAATTCCTTTACTCTCCTCTTTCTCAAGCTTCTTCTTACAATCCTTGATGAAGTGCCCATACCTTTTGCAATAATGGCGCTTCCCTTTCTTCTTTTTTGTGTTGACATTTTGACCTCCAACGGGCTTTTTCTCATCCTTGCAAGGAGGCTTCCCCTTTCCTTTTGACTTGCCTTTGCCCTTGCCTTTCGTAAAGAAAGCTTGATCTTGTTGAGTGTCACCCGCAAAGTTTTGCCTCGTTTGCTCTTCTTGAAGAAGCATCCCGACAAGTTCATCAAAGGAGAATTGTTATCCTCTAAAAGATACTCAAAGATGAAACAAATGGAAGATAAGATGAAGGTAATGAGTTGAGAGTAATGGAAACAAATTGAACATCCTCAATTATCTCATCGATATTGAGAAGCTCCTCACGAATATCCTTGATCTTTGTCAAGTGATTGGTCACTTGATCCCCTTCTTACAGCCTACTCCCTGATATGGAGCAAGCCCCTCCTAGCCCAGTGTGAGGCCTGGTAGCATGCATACTGCCAAGTGTCAGCCACATGGCACTGACGTGGCCGACTGCACGTCGGGACCCATGCACTTTTAGATGTCTTACAAGACCTATATGAGGTAAGATAGATCTTTTCACAGCAAGAGCAACCATAGAATGTGCTTGTGCATCCTTTCTATCCCACTTCTTTTGTTCTTCCGAAGATGGAGAAGATAATGTTGATGATGATGATCCACGAGGTGTAGGAGGTGCCAAAGATAGAGGCCTTTCCTCATCACCATTGACCAAATCCCACAGCCCTTTCGCTATGAGAAGATTCTTCATCATGTAACTCCACAAGGAGTAGTTTGTGCCATCCAACCGATCTTCACTAAACAAAGAACTGATAGCTTCCGATTCTTTAGCCATTACCTCCAACAAAATTTTAGCTTGTAGTAGATAGGAAAGAGAGCCTTTCCACAACCAAATCTACTCAAAAATTTGCAGCAAACAAAGAGCTGAAAGTACGAGCACAAGATGTCTTTCAATCTGCAACCAAAGTGCCCAAAAGATAATGGATAGATGGTTGTCTTTCTGCTCAAAAAAACTAGCTTCTTGAAAATTAGGTTAGCTTCGATTGAAGCCTACACCGAAACCCAATTAGGAAACCAAATAGTGTAATCAACACAAACTCCAATAGGGCTGTTGAAAGCACCCTACTGATTGCTAAGAATCTGCAAATTTCCAGCCACAAGTTGACCTAACCTTGAATAGGGTTTGCTGAATTCTGGGCGCCCTCCTACACAAATGCAAACCTGAAAATAAAAACAGCAAAATAAGGAGACACCACAACCAAAAATCAGTAGCAGATTTTTGAGCGCCCTCCTCCAAACAAAACTTGCTGAAATTGGTTGCATAAAAATCAGATTTGAGATTCTGATTTTTGGGTGCCACAAATTGCTGCTCCAAGATCTCTGATGGCCACTGTTGTAAAGCTACCATTACAAGCTTTACTTCCGGCACCATCGATGCCAGCTATGTCCCCGGCGCCAGCAGCACCCCTGCTGCTCCAGGCACCAACGGCGCCGGCGCCGCTCCCGGCACCACTGTGACCAAAATCCAGCCGGCGCCAAGTTCCTATGGCTGAAAATCTTTGATCGGTTCTAGCGGAGTCCAGAGAGCTCAGATCGATGTGCAATCACCTCACACGATCTAGGCATGATTAAAGGAAGCCTGGGGATCAATAAAATCTAGAGAGAGAAAATTACTTTCTAGAAAGAGAAAATCTTAAAGAGAGAAAAACGTGCTTTACCAACTTGGATAGAGTGCTTGGTATGAGGGGGGGTGCCAAATCGCACCAATACTATAGGGGAGTGCGGGTTGCGACTCAGGGCGAGATCCAACCAAGTCTCAGCCTCCCTTGCTGGAATGTTGTCATGGCTCTCGCCTTGGCATGCTAGCGCCCCGGAGACTAGGGTCTGTCACACACTTGAAATGTAACCTTCTTAGATTTATCAATAAAGTGGTATTTTCCTCAAACTGACTCTGATTACCTTCTGGGTTTCAGTGTTCGGTAAAAGCGCTAGTTGTAAGGTCGCTTCCAAATTTTTTTAAGTTGGCACATAGCTGAGGGTCGTATCCCGGGACGCCAGTGTGCCGTCCGGACCATTCGGTCCGTGGTGCCAGTGGTATGCTGTCGGGACCATTTGGTCTAGGAACTGGTTGTTTCCATATCTGTCGCGGCTTGTGGTTCTGAGTGTTCCTTGCATGAACGTGAATGGGTTAAGCTCTTGGGGAACGGGCTCTAACCTGTCGGCTGAGTTGGATGGCTTGCTTGGGTGGAAGTTACCTGTTTATGGCTGTCCAGTCTGGCGTGGCGCCAGGATGGCTTCCAGTGCTCGTGACGAAGCTTTCAGTTGGTTAAGTCTAATGTAAGTCAGACCGCTTGCTTGAAATAGATGTTACTCGTTTGTAACAAAGCTTCGAGTTGGTTAAGTTTGATGTATGTCGGGCGGCTTGCTTGGAGGGAAGTCACCCACATCGGGACCCCCGATCTGGCATGGCGCCAGGTTGGATCTCAATGTTGGTTTTCGGAATTTCAAGTTGGTCAAGTCTGATCGTTGTTGGCGAGTTGGCTGCTTGTATGTCAAGTGGGTTTGGATGGCAAGAGTTGAAGGCTGGGAAGCTAAGTCGTGGTTCCCGGCTCTCTTTGGGATGCCTGCGCTACATGTGGTATCAGAGCCGACTGGCCGGTCAGCTATGCGAATCTCACGGAAATGGCCACGGTTTGGGGTTCATCAAGACAACTGTTGTGCAAGGTGCTGCCCACAGTGTAAGCACAGGTACGTCCACGATCGGGGTGGTCAACAGAACGGCAGACTTGATGAGTCAAGGTGTTGCCCTTGAGGTATAAGCACGGTCAGTTCTCGCGGTTCGGGCCTGGCGCTGTCTGCACGTAGGATGGATGAGGCAAAGTGCTGCCTAGGTAGGTGTTAGCATGGTCTGTACCTTGTGGGGTGCGGGGCAACATATTCGAACTGTACGGGTTAACCATTGATATAGAGATGCTGCTCAAATTCGAGTGTAAAGCACGGGTGGTTAGCTGCCGGTGCGGGATAGTTGCCGATCGTTTAGCTATAAGGGCTATCGATCAAAAAGTGGTGGGGCGTGACTGAGGCAATGTGCTGCTTAATGGTGAAAGCACGGATGGTTGGAGGGGTGTCCTATGTGGGCTAATTCTGTGATCGATTTGTATGGGCGCGGCCAGGCAAAGGTCCGTTGGCAGGACCATCTCAAAGGGGGATCTTGTCTTTGTTACTTGTTAGTAAACTTGCCTGAGTGTCTTACTTGTATGTATTCGTGGTGTCTTAGTACTCGTGCTTTGTCTGGTTTGCATGATTGCTTGTGATACAAGGAGCTGATGGCTCAAAAAGGAACCTTTTCTTTTGAAGGCTAATACCATCAAACAAAGAGGACTACAGAATCTGTGAGGCGGATTTGCAGTTCAAGTACTCGCATGTGAACGGCAACGAAATGACTCAATGTTTGCAAAGGATGCATGGCTAGCCTGTTTCTTGGGTTAGTTTCATTTGTGACAACGCCCACCAGACGCAAGCAGAAAGTCAAAAAGTTGGAAAGGGCAATTTCAAGGGAGATCTTCTATGGAGCAGTTGGTCTTCATTTTGGGACGGCCACCTTCGGAACTGAAACTCACTGAGCATGGGTGATATCCAGTATCAGTTGGGTTTTTCCTCAAAGGGGAAAGACTAGGATCCTCTTCAGAGATTGGCAACAAGTTGGATCGAGCCATAATCCTAGAAGATGGGAAGCAAAGTGTTGGAAAGGCTTTTTGTCCGAAGAACTCTACTCTAAGTCCGATCAGCTGATTTTATAAGTGGAGGGGAACTATCACACATACACCTCTCTCTTGGGGCAAATTTTGAATGAAAGTTGATCAAAACGGGGGCAAATTCAAGGTGACCTAGCCATACTCACACGAGGAGACTGGCGAACTTTGGATCTAATAAGTTGACAAGTTTTTGTTGTGGAAAGGAAAGTTTGTTATAGGCTTTCTCTGGACCAGCAATGATAAGGAAACATATGAGTACGCTGGCTTGTGTTACGTGTAAGGCAGCTGATCAATGAAGGAACTGTGAAAGTTGAGTCTTGCATGAGAGACTTGGTATTTCGAACGGACGCTAAGAGACAGTTCGCGTTGAGATCGGACTAGTGCAAACTCTGGGTGCATGTGTCTGATTCAAAGAGAGCTACTTGAAGCCAAGCTCAATGTACACTTCTTGTTTTTTACTGTGAGGCAACTAACCAATGATGGAATTGTGAAAGTCAAGTTTTGCGTGACGGATATGGTGCTTCAAACAAACGCGAAGAGATAGTTCGGATGCGGATCAAACTGGTGCGACCCTTTGGCTTTCCACGAGGTCAATGGTTACATTTGGACTGATTCAAAGAGCTACTTCAAGCTAAGTGAGAGGTGCATTGCGGAGTACTCAATCTTTGCCTACCTTAAAGAGCCAAGATGGAAAAGTATCAAGATCAGACTGGGACAAGGAGAAAAAACAAGGTGCAGAAGCAACAAGGCACGGAGTGGACCATAAAGTGGGCAATCAAACGATAAATCCTTCGGCTCAGGGAGCCTTGATACCTATGCGGAACTGAACAAATCTGGAGCTCAGGGAGCTCAACCCAAAGTGCATCAAGGACAAATCAGGATCTCAAAGGAGTTCCAAAGTCGAAAGTCAGAAGCGACAGAGGCAAACATTTCAAAGAAAGGCCTCTGTCACCAGTTAATAAGGTTCTCGGGTTTTACGAAAGCGATATCAAATCTTCGCTTTTCTCAGACAAAGATATATTTTCAAGTTATGTAATTTTTCAGTGCAAAGAGCTGAGCCTTCGACTTGTGGTGTGCCAGCTTCAATGTTAATAAAAAGTGGCCAATAAATTGAGTACTGTGCCAAGTAGCTTAAATGTATAGTTATTCTAATTGAGAGACACCTTTACTTTAATCTGACATCTGATGAGGACATCAGATTTTATAAAGGTGGGGTGGATGTTCTCGTCCCCGGCGCCAGCAGCGCCCCTGCTGCTCCCGGCGCCACTGTGACCAGAACCCAGCCGGCGCCAAGTTCCTATGGCTGAAAATCTTTGATCGGTTCTAGCGGAGTCCAGAGAGCTCAGATCGATGTGCAATCACCTCACACGATCTAGGCATGATTAAAGGAATCCTGGATATCAATAAAATCTAGAGAGAGAAAATGACTTTCTAGAAAGAGAAAATCCTAGAGAGAGAAAAACGTGCTTTACCAGCTTGGGTAGAGTGCTTGGTATGAGGGAGGGTGCCGAATCACACCAATACTATAGGGGAGTGCGGGTTGCGACTCAGGGCGAGCTCCAACCAAGTCTCAGCCTCCCTTGCTGGAATGTTGTCATGGCTCTCGCCTTGGCATGCTAGCGCCCCGAAGACTAGGGTCGGTCACACACTTGAAATGTAACCTTCTCAGATTTATCAATAAAGTGGGATTTTCCTCAAACTGACTCGAATTACCTTATGGGTTTCAGTGTTCGGTAAAAGCGCCAGTTGTAAGGCCGCTTCCAAATTTTTTAAGTTGGCACATAGCTGAGGGTCGTATCCCGGGACGTCAGCGGTATGCCGTCAGGACCATTCGGTCCGTGGCGCCAGCGGTATGTTGTCGGGACCATTTGGTCCAGGAACTGGTTGTTTCCATATCTGTCGCGGCTTGTGGTTCTGAGTGTGTCTTGCATGAACGTGAATGGGTTAAGCTCTTGGGGAACGGGCTCTAACCTGTCGGCTGAGTTGGATGGCTTGCTTGGGTGGAAGTTACATGTTTATGGCTGTCCAGTCTGGCGTGGTGCCAGTTTGGCTTCCAGCACTCGTGACGAAGCTTTCAGTTGGTTAAGTCTGATGTAAGTCAGACCGCTTGCTTGGAATGGATGTTACTCGTTTGTAATGAAGCTTCGAGTTGGTTAAGTTTGATGTATGTCGGGCGGCTTGCTTGGAGGGAAGTCATCCACATCGGGACCCCCGATCTGGCATGGCGCCAGGTTGGATCTCAATGTTGGTTTTCGGAATTTCAAGTTGGTTAAGTCTGATCATTGTTGGCAAGTTGGCTGCTTGTATGTCAAGTGGGTTTGGGTGGCAATAGTTGAAGGCTGGGAAGCTAAGTCGTGGTTCCCGGCTCCCTTTGGGATGCCTGCGCTACAGCCACCCTCCTTCAACCTGAAAAGAGAAGAAAAAGCTGATCCAAACTCCACTTGAAAAGATCAGCAAGATGCTGAAATTTCACAACAAAAAACAGAGAAGCTCCTCTTCTGGTAGAGCGCCAACAAACAAGCTTGCTACAGATCCGGTAACTTTGATACTATGTAGGAAAGCAAGAGTAAGTCACCAAGATCTAGTTATCAATCAATCTCCATAAAAAACAAGAGAGAAGAGGCTAGGCGCCCAACTCTAAGAGAGAGAGAGAGAGAGAGAGAGAGAGAGAGAGAGAGAGAGAGAGAGAGAGAGAGAGAGAGAGAGAGAGAGAGAGAGAGAGAGAGAGAGAGAGAGAGAGAGAGAGAGAGAGAGAAAAAACAGCAATAAGAGCAATGGAGAGCAATGCTTAGCCAAACTGTATAAATGGAATACACAATGAGCATCTAAATACTCTAGCTGGATGTGGCCAAATGCCACCAAACCCTAAGGTTAACCACTTACTAAATGTAGGGCACTCCCAAAAGTCAAGATAGGGCCCCTAAAAAAAATTAGACCCCTAAGGATCCACTAGTCAGTACATGACCAAAATTGGGTCCAACTGAACTTAAGACAAACTTAAGATGGCCTAAATAACTAAATACCCATGGTTACACAAATCTCGACCTTTTGGGTCAAAGTAACCTATGGATTAACTTTAGCATAGTCATTTATTTCTAACAGAACTTGCCTTTGATAAACATTGCTTCCTCCTCTCCAACTTGAGATGTAGAAATAGATCCTCCTCTTGAGAGAAGCCTAAACTCCTCATTCACCAAGATTTCTTGCAAATCCTCCATACTTGGCAATGTCTTTTTAATAGCAAAACTTTGCACCAAATTAGCATGATCATCCAACAAGTCATTAAGAACAACTTGAACAAGCTCCACATCCTTAATGCTTTCACTAATGCACGCTAATTCATCACTTTGAAAAGTTCATTAGTAGCATTCATCTTGATCACATGTAAAGCTTTCTTTGCCCTCTTGTCATACCTCAATTGTTCTTGAGATTCCAGAGGTCTATCCTCCACACCTACAACAATATCCATCAAATCATTCATCTCAAGCAAAGAGTCCATCCTCACCTTCCATGTTGAATAATCTGTTGAGGTAAGCCTATCATTGTCTTCCAACATGAAGCCACTTGAGGTTGCCATGTTGCAATGATTTAATATTCTCTTTGAACATGTTCCAATGCACTTATCACTCTCTTGAAAATCAACAAATGAAACTTAAGAAGAAATCACAAAGATTTGGAAACAATCTAGCCTCTCCTTTTCTCTTTCTCTAGCAAATCCTAGCACATAGAATGTTGATTTCTTGATCACAATAGATCTAAACACAATATGATGAACTTTTGCCAACACCTAAAATTGAAACACACTCTTGGAAAAGTCTAGCAGCTTAAAATCAAGAGATCCTATCAAATTTAGGGTTCTTCCAAAAATGCAAAATATTGAATCTAGCAAAATCTATATGCAAAAGCTAGAATCTTGATATGTCATCTAGAAGAATATAGCATCCAAAGTCCTGAGCAATTTTTGTCTCCACATTCCAATAAGTGGTTTCAAAAATTGGCCTCCTCCAAGTGATTTGTTCTAATATGATGCTCGGATCACAAAGATCCAGTTTCTATACTTGAAAATGCAAGATTTGATCTAGAAACACCTCTAAATCCACATAGAACTTATGATGCTCTCAAATCCACCTTTACATTTGGAAAAACCACTAACTTTGGCCTGCAACCTACTTTTATACCATGTGCATAAATGTGAAAGATTTCAACTAGTTTAACTTTTTAGAATTATTAGTCTAAAAGCATTTGAATAAACACTTCTGGAAAGTGTGGAAAAGTGTAGAACATGAGTTTTTGGTAGATTCAATTTGAGTAGTAAAGACATTAAATCTAATCACAATAATAGTAGAGTTTTTCATTATGGAGGGAAACCAAAGTTTGAAATTAGGTTTGGACCTGTTATAAAAAGATGTAATTTGTGGGAAGAAGAGATCTCTCTCTCTTCTATCTCATTTCATAGTTATACATGGTTCTCTTTGGGTCATCTCAAGAAAAGATTCCATCCTTACCTTCCAAGTTGAATAATTTGTTGAGGTAAGCCTATCATTGCCTTCCAACATGAAGCCACTTGAGATTGCCATGTTGCAATGATATAATTTTCTCTTTGAACCTGTTCCAATGCACTTAGCACTCTCTTGAAAATTAACAAATGAAACTCAAGAAGAAATCACAAAGACTTGGAAACAATCTAGCCTCTCCTTTTCTCTCTTTAGCAAATCCTAGCACATCATCTAGGGTTCTAACCTGAAGGAGAAAAAAATTTCAAAGTCTTCAAAAGAAGGATGGAGGTGCTCTGGCATTTGTTTTGACACTTAAAGCTTTGAGTGATGAGCTTGTCGTAAAACGGCGGTCGTGAGTGTAGCGGAGGCAAACGGTGCTCAGAGCATAGGTGTGTAGGAACGGAAATGCCTAAAAATATGTGAAGGCCTAAAAATATGTTGGTATTCTGGCCACTTGGTCAGTGTGTCGCATTTTTCGCTATGGAGCAAACAAGGCGAAAAGGCGAAGGTGCCTAAAAAAGATTTCTAAGTCATAGAAAATCTCAAAGGGAAAAATGTGAAGGCCTGAAAATATGTTGTTGGCCTTCAGCTTTTCAGGATGCTCATTACTTGAACGATTTGCTTTAAGGCTGAGCATAAGAAATCTAACAGAGCTAGCATGCATTAGTGAAAGCATTAAGGATGTGGAGCTTGTTCAAGTTGTTCTTAATGGCTTGTTGGATGATCATGCTAATTTGGTGCAAAGTTTTGCTATTTAATTTGGTTTTATATTTGGCTTTGCAGAAGCGTATTAGGTGCGGAAATTAGAGCGGAAAATCAACACATGCTATCAGTCATACAAAAAACATCTAATCTACGAATAATTTTATTAGCAAGCAAGAATCGATCTGAACATGAATAAAATAAAAATTTAATCATAATATACACGACCTAGATTACTAGAACATTGTGATGGAACAAAAAGAATTGACACATTAGAGGAGTTCTAAATCCAAAAAAGACCCTTTGTAAAAAAAAAATTCTCAATTTTTTCTTACACATGGACCAATCAAAACAATCAAATTTGAAATCTATGTAACGTAAATTTTTTAGTCCACATTTTGATTCCACACTAAAAATGGCATAATTTTTTAGTGGTAAGTCCAAATTTAGCGAAGTTTGGTGCATTGGAAAGTGCTCGACAAGCGCTTTCCAATAATATGTTACATGACATACTTCTAAGATACGATTAAAAAGTTATGGCAAGTCAAAAGTATTAGTGTTATAATATTTTAATAATATAAACTACATCTTGCACGAATTTTTAAAGGGTCTTTTTGGAGCTCAAAACTCCTCTAGTGTTTTGGAGATGAAGGCCGGATAGAGCCAACTTGGAAGCCATAGCTACTGCTACTGACTATGGTCTAATTCTCTTCCAGATCATACACATTACAGAACTGAATATTGTTGAAATTTGCTTCTATTGTTAGAGCTGAATTTACAATATTTTTTTGAGCAACGGTTTGTTTCCCAGATTAGTGCATTGGCACAAGAGAGGTGTTCTCTCTCACGAGTAATGTGACTAGCTACTGCTAATCTATAAAACTCACTATGTGTCACTAACAGTATCTCTGACTGTCTTTTCTGTGTGTTCTATATATACGATTGTCTGACTGTATCAGTCTATATATTGTTAATCCTATATGTGAACATCTAGTTAAAATGATTAAGTCAGAACTCTAATTGAAAGAAACGTATCAACCTTAATCAAAACTAATTTTAGTTTCTCGTCATTGTCTTTTGTTCATCAGCCGCTTTCCACCCGTTATACTGCGCCTTCACGCTCCAGACCTTTGCATTTTACTTAAAGATAGCTTCGCAATTTTAAGGGCACCTTAAAATTGGGTTCCACACATGTAAGGCCAATATGCCACGTGTCAACCCACCCCTAATGTAGGTTAGTTCAATTCAAGAGAGTTGGTCATGTCTATTTGGTGGTCATCCCTACTTTATAGGATGTACACCTAAGTTTAAGGTGAAAATTTGACCAACTAGCTACCTACCAAGCATAACTCCATGATCTAGGCTAGGGTTTCATTTTAGGGCAAGAAGGGTGAGTTAACTTCCTTATTACATGCTAGAAATCCACTTAACATCAAAAAGGAAGTCGAATTTGCTATGTGTTCCAAGCTCTCATAGTGAGAAGATAGAATATTTTTGGAGCTCATTGGCAATCTCAAGCTAGTTCACTATGTACATTGAGTTTTTGTGATCCAAATGAAACCAAATCAATTTCTACTTGTTTCTCATGTTGAAGGCCGTACTACAGCCTGAAGTACACATGTATGGGCTCGGATTTCAATGCTTTTGATTGTTAATGCTTGTTGTTTGTCAAATTGCCAATCTAGATCAACTTTTTTGTGTCTAGTTTTTTGATAGATTGTTAAGCAAGCATCCAATCATTCTTGTGGATCTTTTGTAGATCCATTTATGGTCCTAAAGTACAGTACTTTCACATGGTATCAGAGCCAAGTACAAGAGCATAAGCCATTGATCTAATGTTTTGGTGCTAAAAACTAGTATTGAGAGGGCAAGCTAGAATCTTGATTTTGGTGAGGAGATTTGATCCCAAACTTGGTAGGGGTCCAAATCAGTACTGTCCACATGTGTGGGTACCTCTGAACCTGCATTTAGTGCATGGTATTCATTTGTTCCAAAAAAATTCAATTTGTGATTTGTTTGTGTAATTTTTGGTGGAGATCCTAGGATAATCTACCAAGATCATTTGTCATTGATTAGATTTGAATTTGTTTCATGGAATCTAGTTAATCTAGGCTGAGCTTAAGTCCTAGTAAGGTTAAAAATAGGTCTTGAAAGTACACCAAGAAGGAAGAAAGAGATTCAGTCAGTTTATTGTCCAAAAATAGCCAAAATTGGCAAGATTTGATTGTATGTAGATTTCACATCATCTTATCTTCATTCCAACTTTGTGAGGGAGTGATAGAACTGAGATTATAAGTCCATTTGTTGGATTAGAAATCTAATTTGAGTGAAACAGAGAGACCTTAGTGAGTTTCTAGAGACAATCAAATCCATTTCTTGGCAAGATTTGTTTGAAAGTAGTTTTCACTTCATCTTATCTTCATTCCATCTTTGTGAAGGACTGATTACCTTGAGTATCAAGATGGAGCCATCAAGGCTCAATCATATGGATCAAGCAAGGCAAGTTGTCTTTTTCAACATTATTTATGCACTTAATATTTTAATTGATGTATCTTCAAGTGCACAAAATGCCTTGGAATCCATGGCTTGGCATGATGTTTAGTTTTGAAGTGTGCTATATGTATATAGACGCATTTATGGAACATCTTGTAAGGGATCCTCTAAGAGGTGGTGAAAGATCCTTCATGGACATCATTCTCTATTGGAGTCTCAAAAGTTCCTTGTTTGTAGCTGGATTTTTTAGACACTTCTAAAATCTCTCATTCATCTATCAAGAGAGTTGTAAATAGATCAAGCTAAATTTGAGGAGTGTGAAGAATTGCCAAAAATTGGCAAATCTAGCTTGATCAAAGACCATGTAAAACTTTGTCGACTCTTCAGACTCCATCTAATTGTCGATTTTGATCGTGAGCTTCTTTGCAATTGATCAGATTATATCTGATACGGATATTATGAAGATACTTTTTTTGACATATAGTTGTTCACTCAGGCGACCCATACATGACCCAGGTTGCCGTTGGCGGGACGCGTGTCCCGTCGACTTGCCTCGTGGCGAGGCCAACTGATCCTTATCAACTGATAGGACCCACAATATAGTAGCACAATAAGTCTACTTTAATTCTAACTCCACTATCAATATACCAAGAGTCATCCTTTTTTAAGGTGGAAGAGGAGAAGCTTGATGCCATAAGTGAGCATTTTCCATCACTTGCAATAAAGTCTTCTTTCTCATGAGAGATGTTGGCTTGCTTGAATTGGTCCTTCTTCTTGAAGTAATTGGTAGCATAGTGGCCTTTCTTGCCACAAAAGAAGCACTTAACGTCTTTTTTCTTCTTCTTTGAAGTAATATCTTGCGAGGAGTCATCCTCCTCTTCATCTTGATCTTTTGCTTTGTCCTTAGAGAAGTGTTGGTGTTGCTTTTTGCTCCTCTCTTTGTGCTTGGAAAATAGAAGTTTGCCATCACCATTATGATTGAGTGACAATTTGTCCATCCTTAATAGCTTGTTCTCATGACTTCATTCTTCAGCTATTTGCAAAGCCTCCAAGATTGGTAGCACCTCCTTGATAGCATAGGATTGGACAAGATTCTCATATTCATACTTCAAGCCATTGAGTATGACTTGAACTAGCTCACTTTGTTTGATGGAATCTCCAATACAAGCAAGCTCTCTATGAATGTCTTTCACTCTCAAAACATAATTAGTGGCACTCTCATCACTCTTTTGATAACTTTGGAATATTTGATTTCTAAGAGTGAGGATCCTAGAGGTATTTTTGGCCTCATAGATTGCTTTGAGAGTATCCCAAGCATCCTTGGCCGAAGTACAAGCTCTAAAGGTCTACCAACCTCTCTCAAACTAGATCAAATTCTCATCAATTGATGGAGTATAGGCAACGTTTGGGTCAAATTATCTTTGGCACGTGTGAAACACTCAAAGAATCCACAAATCACTCTAATACCATGGAATTGTAATAAACAATGTGGCTATGACCTCAAAAAGTTGACTAGATCTCAAATAGATGACATTGGCAAGCCTCTTCTTGAAATTTTTGGTCAAACTAGCAAGATATGATCAAACCAAATGCATCCACACAGGTATAGGTGCCCTAGATAACCCTCTTCAAAAGCATATAACTTTTGATTGGCCCTACCAAATGGATTGAAACAAATTGCTACAAAAACTAGACAAAACTATCTTCAAACAAGCTATCTAGCACAAAATTTGGATCTAACTTGGAAGAGAACTTTCCAAATGAACTTGGCTGTACTTCACACGTGCATGAGAATTGAATTCCATACAATACCTAAAATGATTCAATCATTATGATAACGAAACCTCTTGATCCAAATTTCCTTGAGATAGCATGGGAGATGCAATCAACACTCTCTAGATCTGGATTTTCATGAAAATTTTGAAACTATGGATGATGGATGCATCAAGATATTAGGTAGGCTCTGAAACAATGTGAAAATTCACAGATGTGGAAATTTTTTAATGTGTGAAATTGATCTCCTAACGTGGCTCATGCACTATAGATCACCTATTGATTGAAATCCAAGATCAATGACAAGATCTAAGGCAAAAAGACCATTCTACATGCATTCATTCATTACCAAAAGGTGTTTCACATGTGTGGAAGACTTCATGAGATTAACTAAGTCCCAAAAACCTCCTCTCCTTGAGTAGAGAGAGAAAATACCACTTTTGGGTTCATCTAGAGAGAGAAGACAATACAAGCAAAATTGGCAAATCTCCAAATTGACTCAAAAAACTCATAGATCTCTCATACATATGATGAAGGGAATGAAAGTACATATAGAAACTCATGGAGATCCATGATTGATTCTTAATGGACCCCTTAAACATAGCCTCTCTAATCCTATTGGATGTGTGATTCATCATCTCTAACTTTTGATTGGACCCTTCCAACCAACAAATCTCTCACTTATGATTGGACCCTTTGACTTTTGCCATCACATTGACTTGATAACTCATCAAATTACATCTACACATGTGTCACAAGCCTAATTACATCTAGTTTGCATCACAATCTACTTTTGGCCAAACTGAGGCTTTACATGTAGATTTGACCATTTTGACCTCTATGCCAATTTTGGCCCTATCGCAGGATGTCACGACCCTCGCCTCTGATATAAAATCTTTATGATACCCCTAATTTCAGCATGACTAAACTATTTTTACTTTTTCTACATGTGGGAACATGCTCCACACATGTGATATTTTCTCACAAACTAGAAACACAAAAATATCCAAGATAGATTTTGACAATTTTTCACAATATGGAGATATGACAAGAACATCATCTACACGGCCAATGATGGTGAGTGTGCAATCAAAGGGATCAATTCCTATTTCTCTCTACAAATAGGAATGTTTATTTGGAGAATGTTTTGTTCATTCCATCTATTACCAAGAACTTACTTAGTGTGAGTCAATTGCTAGGTAAAGGCCTCAAAGCTGAGTTTGATGGAGATTCTTGTATGATCAAAAGGAAGGATATATTGATTGCAAGAGGTAAAAGACAAGGGAAGTTGTTCAAACTAGATTCTTCTGTTATTGCTAACCAAGTTGGATGTGTTGTAAGAGAGCAAATCTCTATTCAAGAGGCTTGGCATAAAAGGATGGGGCACCTTAACTTCAAGTCCTTGGAGGTAACGGCTAGGAAGCAAGTTGTGATTGGTCTTCCAAGTTTCTTAAGTAGCATCAATCATGTTTGTCAGTCTTGTGCTTTGTCAAAGTCACATAGACTACCTTATACTAGATCTACAAAGCATTTTCAAATTGTACATTCGAATGTTCATGGAACTACCACAATTAGCAATAGTGGAGCTAAGATGTATGTAACTTTCATTGATGATTTTGGTAGATTTTGTTGGATCTATCTACTAAAGAGAAAAGATGAAGTGTATGATTTTTTTGTTAAGTTCAAGAATGCAAGGGAGAACCAACTTTCTACAAAGATCAAGTGCTTAAGAAGTGAGGAGAGTACATATCCACCAAGTTTAAGACTTTTTGTGATGAGCATGGGATCAAGAGGGAGCATACAACACCAAGGACCCCACAACAAAATGGAGTGGTCTAGAGGAAGAATAGGACTTTATGTGAAAGTGCCAAAGCCATGAGGTTAAGTGCTAACCTTGATAAGCCATTTTGGGATCAAGCTTTGTTGTGCACTAATTTCTTGTCCAATAGGTGGCCGAGTGCTATTTTGGATGGAAGGACACCTTTTGATATGTTATTCATGAGGAGGCCAAGGGTCAACATTCTTAAAAATTTTGGATGCACATGCTATGTCAACATAACTCTTGATGATAGGACCAAGGAGGATCCATCTTCAAGGAAAGGTATATTTGCTGGATATAGTGAGGTGAGTAAAGCCTACAAGGTTTACATTCCTACTACTTACAAAGTGATTGTTGGTAGAGATGTCATTTTTGATGAGGAGAACACTCCAAAAGTATCTCAAGTACTATTGATGGTGATGTGGATGGATCTAACATTCTTGATGTTCATGTAAAGGATTCTACTTTAGATGGTGATGATGATGGACCTTCATCAAGTCAAAAGCTGAAGAGAACATCAAGGGAAAGACAAATGCCTTCAAGGCTCACATATGATGAGAAAGGTAAGCAAGTTGTTGGAGGTACACACTTTGATTTCCTAACCTCTTTTGATGAACCTACTTGTGTAGATGAATCAAGAAAGAAAGAGGAGTGATCCAAGCAATGGATCTTGAGTATCAAGTTCTTATGAAGAATGGAAGATGGAGATTGGTGGAGTTACCTAAGGACAAGAAAGCTATTGGATGCAAATGGATCCTCAAGTTGAAGACAAACCAAGATGGATCTATCAACAAGTACAAGAAAAGGTTGGTGGCAAAAGGATATGCTCAAAAACATGATATTGACTAGGATGAAACCTTTGCACCCATGGCAAAGATGGTAAGCCTTCGAGTCATCATCTCTCTTGCTACTCTTTATGGATGGGATCTATGGCAATTGGACATTAAGATGCATTTTTGAATGGTGATATTGAGGAGGACATGTACATGGATCAACCCGAGAGCTACATTTCATCAAATCATGTGTGTCTACTATAAAAGAGTTTGTATGGCCTTAAGCAAGCACCAAGGAGTTGGTATGCTAATATTAACACTATTTTACTCTCTCAAGGGTTTGTTATGAGTGAGTACGATCATTCACTTTATTATAGGTTTGTTGGAAATGATGTTACCATTTTGCTAATCTATGTGGATGATATCATCTTGAGTGGTTTAGACAATCAAGATGTGAAGGATATCAAGAGTGCTCTTAAGAAGGAATTTGATCTTGGTCATTTACATTACATTTTGGGAATAGAAGTGATTTAATCTTCTCAAACTACTTTCATACTAATTCTATTCTAGAAAGATTTCATATGGTAGATGCAAAATCCTATGAAACACCTACGGAGTCTCATGTAAAGCTAACTATAAGAGGTAATGAAAGATCCTTCAAGGACATTACTCTCTATAGAAAGCTATTGGGTCACTTATCTATCTAACCTTCACAAGACTTATCCATTTGAGGTATATCATGGGAAGTTGAGATTTTGGCATATTGTATGAGGGTCCATTACCTAACTTGTTCGGATTTTCAGATTCGAGCTTTGCTGGACATCAAATGGACAGAAAATCCATTAGTACTAATTGTATTTTCATAGGTGATGGAGCTATATCATGGATGTCAAAGAAACAAGCCACTATCTCATTGTCATCTAGTGAGGCCGAGTACAAAGCACTTACTCATTGCACAAAGGAGATGGTATGGATCAAGAGGATGATCAAGGATCTTCACTTGCTAGATTTTTCAAAGAGTCCAATCATCTTTTGTGACAACCTATCAGCCCAAAAGTTGGCAACCAATTCTATCTTTCATGCTAGGAGCAAGCATATTGAGGTGGCATATCATTTTGTGAGGGAGCAAGTCATGGCAAAGGAGGTGGAGCTTCAACATTTTTCTTCAAAGGAATGTGTAGCTGATATCTTTACCAAAGCATTGGACAAAGACTTGTTTATGAAGCATAGGACCTCACTTGGAGTGTTATCAAAGTCTATGATAAAACTAGTTGAAGAGGGAGTGTGAAAGATTTCAACTAGTTTAGTCAAATTTGCTATATTTGTTTATTTTGCAAGTGAGGCCGATTTCATATTATACTTAGAGTTTAAATTTTCAAAGTTATATTAGTCTAAAATCATTTGAATAGACACTTTTGGAAAGTGTAGAACACGACTTTTGGTACATTCAATATGAGTAGTAGAGACATTGAAATAGTAGGGTTTTTCATTATGGAGGAAAACCAAAGTTTGAAATTAGGTTTGGACCTAGTATAAAAGGATGTAACTCATGTGAAAAAGATATCTCTCATTTCATGCTTATACATGGTTCTCTTTGGGTCATCTATCCATTGGTGCACTATATTGGTGATATCTTGCAATTTTGTGTGCAGAATGCTCATTAAGTGTTATATTCATATCCACATGTGTGAAATATAGTATCTTACTGTTTTTTCATGGACAAAATTCCATTTCATGTTTTGATTGATGTTTGATCAAGATCTATTAGAGTTTGCATCTCATTCATAGTGTAGATGTTGATTTTTCTACATTGGCAAGGTTGGTCTTTCTAACCAAAGATCAAAGGGATATTTTGGATCTTAATGATATGAAATGATTCACAAAGATTTACAAATCCAAAAAATACTTAATCGAACAACAAGATCTTGACCAAATTTGGATGCACATCTAGCTTTAACTACAAGATAGAAATCATCAATTTTAGCATGCTAGAATTGCATAAATCACTAAAATCTGATAATAAGCATAAAAGTATAGTAAGGTACTATCCCTGTTCATACAACAACAACAGTCTAGTGTCCTTCACACGTGCGGAAGCAAGATCAATCCCAAAACTGACATTCTACACTCTAGAAACCAAGATATCTTGAGAAATATGAAAGAGATGGACATAGAAACACAAGAGATGAATTCTCCACAAAGAAAGAAAATTTGATAATTATTTTTTCATGTGGGCATAGCTATTTATAGCTTCCAAAATTCCATTTGGCCAATTGCCCTAAACTTGTCCTAAATGGTAGCTTCTTGGTACTTCATCAAATATTAGAAATTCAAGTTTAGGTGCAATGTATGAAATTTAGCCAATTAGAATGGGTCCAAATCTGACTTCATTCTCTTATCTACTTGCCAAATTAGTACAAATGCTATTCAGGCCTTTATTGACAAATATAAATCTATCTTTAAGTTGAAATTCCATGTTGGCCTCAAAATCCTCATGCTCATTAGTAGATACACCCTGTAGATACTACTTCTCCCTCTATTCCATCTAGTCCCTTCATAGCTAAAGTGTGAAGTTTCTTCAAGGTGAAGAAACAGTTCAAAAACAAAGAAAATCCCTATTTTTGGCTTTGTCCATTTTGACCCAAACGAAAGGCTATAAGCTCCAAACGAAGGGCACCCGAACTGTACCTGCAAGTACGATACAGGAAAATAGAGTGAATACAGCGGAGAAAGTGTTTAGAGTGCGCCAAAAGTGATTTCACCATTCCATTGGGCACGTAGTTCAGAGTTGACAACTGAGTGCATTTCGAAAGGCGACGCCGATTTGGCTTTCAAATTGGTGGAAAAGTGGCAAGTGGCCTGGTAAGGAAAATAGTGCAGGTCATTATTTTCAACTTCTGACATCACAGTTGCCTCTGCATACTGCTTTTAGCCTACCATAGAAGTTTCAGGCAGTTTTGCGATGACAAACATGGGAGAGTCCATTTTGAGTGAAAGTAGCAAATTGGATGGGATTTTCAACTATGCAGTGTGAAAATTCAAAATGAAAAACATACTGATGGAGAAAGACATGTGGGAAGTCATCATAGGTGATGAGAGAAGGCCGTCAAATGAAGCGGATATCAAAGTGTTCGACAAAAAGATGAGGAAAGCTTTGACCTTCATTAACTTGTCAGTGAAGGATCACATCATTACCCACATTTGTGATTCTGTTACACCCAGACAGGCATGGGATGTGCTAAAGGAGCAGTTCGAGATGTCAAATCCGTCAAGAATCATGTTTTTGAAGTCAAAACTGAATAGTGTCTGCATGGAGCAAGGAGAGCACATTCAGACATACATGACCAGAATCAAGACAATGAGGGATGAACTGCATTCTATTTGTGAGCGCATACGTGATGTGGAGCTGGTGCACAATGCATTGTGTGGCATTGCAGAATCCTATCAGATGTTTGTGAGTGGAATAGCATCAAGAGAAAGGTTGCCAACCTTTGATGAGCTCATAGGAATCTTGATGCAGGAAGAGCAACGGCAAGAAATGGTGAAAGCTAGACGTCAAAATACTGACGATCAAGCACTTGCGACATGCCAAAAACAAGGCAAGGGCAAGGGCAAGAAAAAGTCTAAACAGCAATTTGCCAAGACTCAGAAGGATGAGGGATCTTCCAGTAAGACCAAGAAAAAAGGCAAATGCTTCCATTATGGTAAAAAGGGCCATTGGAAGAGTGAACGTCGCAAATTCCTGGCAGAACAAGGCAAGGGGAAACCAAAGCAAGCAGGTAACCTTGTCGATGAGGGTGAGATTGAAGACTCTAGCATCTTCATAGCTGCATTGTCATCTAATCAAGATGATCAAGTGTGGTATATTGACTCGGGAGTCACAAGACACATGACAGGGAAGAAGAATTGGTTCAGTAGCTTGAAAGTGTTGGATAATAGAATGTACGTTTCACAAGCAAATGGTGATGTGTGCAAGATCAAGGGGATAGGCACCATTTCAATCCAACTACCTGATGGCAATAGTAGGATGATCAGGGAGATACTTTATGTACCAGGTTTGAAGAAAAATCTACTTTCTGTTGGAGTCATTACTGATCAAAAGCTAAAAGTAGAATTTGCCCATGATCATTGCTTTGTGAAGGATGTGAACCAAAAGTTCAAAGTTGTTGCGGATGGAGTAAGGGAGCCCAATACTAGATTGTACAGGTTGAATGCTACAATCAAGGGGGCAACATGGACTTGTTTCATCCATTCCATCGCAAACTAAGTTGTGGCATAAGAGGCTTGGTCACTTGAACTCAGGAAGCCTCAGTTTGATGATAAAATTGGAGATGGTAACAGGATTGCCTACTATAGAAGACCACTTGAAATCAATGTGCGAATCATGTGTACATGGGAAGCAACATCAAGAGAAGTTCAATAAAGGTGGTGTTGCAAGAGCAAAGAACATCCTGGATTTAATCCACACAGATTTATGCGGGCGTATGAGGACCATGTCCTTAGGTAAAGCCTTCTATTTCATGACCTTTATTGATGATATGTCACTTAAGATGTGGATCTACTTCTTGAAGAAGAAATCGGATGCATTTGACAATTTCAAGAGCTTCAAAGCATTGGTCAAAAATCAGACAGGTAGGAAGATCAAAGTCCTAAGATCAGATAGTGGAGGTGAGTACAAGTCTAATGACTTCAATGATCTTTGTGATCAATGTGGGATCAAGAGACAATTTACACAACTCATACTCCTGCTCTCAATGGTGTAGCTAAGCGCAAGAATCGTACAATTGTGAAAAGTGCTAGATCTATGCTAGCTGAGATGAAACTACCAAAAGATTTTGGGTCAGGAACATGCAGTACGACAATCTATCTTCAAAATAGAAGTCCTACCATTACCATACCAAAGATAACACCTAAGGAACCATTCACGAAGAAGAAGCCAAAGGTGAACCACTTGCGAATCTTTGGATGTAAGGCCTTTGTACACATTCCTAAGGAAGAGAGACGTAAACTTGATGTAAAAGCTATCAAGTGTATATTCCTAGGATATGATGATCGTGTGAAGGGCTATAGATGTTTTGATCCAGTGGAAAACAAAATCCATGTTATCTTTGATGAATCCAAGATGTATGAAGACGAGGATGCTGAGAAGATAGATACATCCAGTGGAAAAGATGGTTTAGTGAGGATATCTCCTAATGATGATCCATTCATTGACCTTCTAAGTGATGAACATGAGGATACATCTCAAGATACTACTACTCAACCTCAAGAGACAGGTTGGAGAGGTAGAGACAAACCTTTTGGTGCAAGAAGGATTGAAGTTGTAGGTGACAAACGCAAGGAGAAGGATGTATCGTGGGATACATTTTCACCAGGAAGCCAATCACCTGATAGAAAGCTTCCTAAGTGGTTTGAGAGATTGTTGGAGAGCCGCAATATGGATGGCTTTTCAGGATCATCTAGTCAGGGAGTGCTACGAAGATCAACAAGAGAGAAGACACAACCTGAAAGGTATGAAGCAAATTATGCTCTCTTATCGAGCATTATTCAAAGCAAAGAACCTTCGACTTATGGTGAATGTTGGGGGTATTCCCAACAAAGTATAAATAAATAAAATCGTTCAATAAAATGGGTTGCGAGGGCATGGCATCCTGCGCATATAAGCACATGGCCCAATGAGCACGCAAGCCAAAGTGTAAATAAAATCAAACAGACTTGGGCCTTTGTAATTAAAATAAAACTTGAGGCCCAAAGTCAATTTTAAACTTAGAGTTTACTTTTTAGAGTTGGGTCCAATTTTGGACTCACATAAATCTTGTGATTTCCAATGTACTTTTTGTGGACTCTTGGATCAAGTTGGGTCCAAGATGAATGGATAGGATCAATGTGAATATTAGCCAATAGGATTGAGGGGCAAGGGCCTTCCCCATCTTATAAAAAGGCACCATTTGTACACTATTTGCATGCTTAATAGAGAGGAGGAGACTCTACTATTTTGAGAGCTCAAGAATCCTCATTTGATAATCAATCTTGCTTATGCTATTGTTGTGTTGCTTGTTATTTCCATTTCTTCCATGCTTCTTGTTTGTGATTAGTTAAGATTTCTCCATAAGCAATGACAATGAGCATTTGACGTAACCTCCATCTCATCTCTCTCTCTTCCTCTCTTCTCTTCTCTCTTCCTCTTCTTGTCTATCCTTTCCCTTCACCCAAAAGCATGATGAATGTTAGTGTAGAGGAGTAGATTAAAGGAGGGTAGTGTTAGTTAAGGGAGAAAGCAGGAAACTAATTAAAAATAGCATCTATGCATAGTTAGGTACCTATCCAGTGATCTAACCCTTGTTGACAAGCGGGAGGGCTATACTACACAAGATCTTCGACCCTACAGTGAAGCAAAGGATGATGACATTTGGGTCAAGGCCATGGGAGATGAAAGCATAGCAAAGCACAAGGCAAGATTGGTGATCAAAGGGTATGCACAAAGTAAAGGCATTGACTATGAGGAGACCTTTGCGCCAAGTATGTAAGTGGAATACTCTACGTCTACTTATTGCTTTAGCTTCACATTTTGGTTGGCCTTTGCATTAGATGGGTGTGAAATCTGTTTTTCTAAATGATGAGTTAGAAGAAGAAGTGTTCATGGATCAACCTGAAGGCTTTGTAGTGAAGGGACAGGAAAATAAAGTATGTCGCTTGAAGAAAGCACTTTATGGTCTTAAACAGGCACCACGTGCGTGGTATAGCAGGATTGATGCCTAATTTCATTCAAAGAGGATGGTGAGAACACATTCTGATCCAAATATGTATGTCTTATGCTTTGATGTTATGGTTGCTTTGATTGCTCTTTACGTTGATGACTTGATTATTACGGGAAATAATCAAGAGATGATAGACATGATCAAGAAAGACCTCATGGAACAATTCAAGATGACAAATCTCAGCCTGATGCATTATTGCCTTGGAGTAGAGGTGTGGCAAAAAGGACACGAAGTGGGTTTAACACAGGTGAAGTATGTCAAAGAGTTGCTGCATAGGTTTAGGTTGCAGAATTGCAAACCAGTGAATCTCCTATTGAGCCAGGTAAAAAGCTTTCTAAGCATTTGATGTTATGTTGTATAGGCAGTTAGTAGGGAGCTTGATTTACCTTACCACGACTATATGCTATGTTGCTGGTATTGTAAGTCAGTTTATGACAGCACCTACATAAATGCATTGGAAGGTAGCTAAGCGCATTTTTCATTATGTAAAAGGCACTTCAGATTATGGCTTGATTTACAAAAAGCATGAGGGTTTACCTGAGTTGTGTGGCTATGTGGATGCGGATTGGGGAGGTGACTATGATGATCGTAGATCCACCACAAGGTATGTATTCTAGCTTTGTGGCAGTTGCTTTTCCTGGTCTAGTAAGAAGCAAAGTACAATTGCTCTTTCCACCACAGAAACAAAGTATAACGCAATGTGAAGTGTTGCACAAGAAGCTATATGGTTGAGACAAATCTTGGAAGAAATTGGCATGAAGCAAAAAAATTCCACAACTTTACATAGCGACAATCAGAGTGGCATTCAGCTAGCAAAGAGTCTAGTGTTCCATGCGAGAACCAAACACATTGAGATTCAGTATCACTTTATATGTGAGAGGCTGCTGAGTCATGAAATTCATGTTGTTCATTGTAGTACAGAAGAACAACTAGCTTATATTTTCACTAAGCCCCTTGGAGAAAAGTTTGATAAGTTTAGATCAAAGCTTTCTGTACTTAAAGTTTGTTGACTTTAAAGCTATGTATACGACAGTATAAAAAAAAATAGACTCTACTTTAAGGGAGAGAGTTAGAATCAAAGTAGAATCACTGTGCTACGGTACTGTGGGTCCTATCAGTTGATAAGGGCCAATTGGCCTCGCCACGAGGCAAGTCGACAGGACACGCATCCTGCCAACGGCAACTTGGGTCATGCATGGGTTGCCTAAGTGAACAACTATATGTATAGTGTAATTTCATTTTGAGAAATATAGTTGCTATGTGAGCTTGCTCTGAAAAGTGTTTTCTGTCTGTGTTATTGTGTAGCATGATCTGTGTTCCTGTTCAAAGCAAAATCTAAGTAGTGGAGCATCATCTCATATGTGTACCTCCAAGGATTCCTTCTCATCTATTATGCCTTATGAAGGAATCAAGAAGTCCATATATATTTCAAGTGATCAAGAGTGCAAAATTGGAGTAGGGACTATTCTCTTGAAGCTTGCATCATCAAAAGTTCTATCTCTTCACAAGATTCTTTTTGTTCCAAAGCTTACAAAGAATCTTTTAAGTGTTGACCAATTACTTGACGGTGGCCTTGATGTCAATTTCCAAATTGACAATTGTGTGATCAAGAAGTATGGTGAGATCCTTGCTCATGGATCAAGATATGAAGGCATCTACAAATTGGATCCCTAAGATTGATTGCCTTAGTGTCTTTGGAGGATCTTACTTTGCACATATTTCCTTGGAAACAAAGAGGAAGGATGATCCAAGCTCATGGATCATGGTTGGATGCTTATCCACCGAGGAGGCCTATAAAGCCTTTATACTCTCTATTTCAAAAGTGATTAAGAGTAAAGGTGTCATACTTTATGAAGATCTACATTCAACCTTGGAAAGGGCCGAGTGTAGCGCAGGCATCCCAAAGGGAGCCGGGAACCACGACTTAGCTTCTCAGCCTTCAACTCTTGCCATCCAAACCCACTTGACATACAAGCAGCCAACTCGCCAACAACGATCAGACTTAACCAACTTGAAGTTCCGAAAACCAACATTGAGATCCAACCTGGTGCCATGCCAGATGGGGGGTCCCGACGTGGGTGACTTCCCTCCAAGCAAGCCGCCCGACATACATCAAACTTAACCAACTCGAAGCTTCGTTACAAACGAGTAACATCCATTCCAAGCAAGTGGTTTGACTTACATCAGACTTATTCAACTGAAAGCTTCGTCACGAGCGCTGGAAGCCAACCTGGCGCCACGCCAGACTGGACAGCCATAAACAGGTAACATCCACCCAAGCAAGCCATCCAACTCAGCCGACAGGTTAGAGCCCGTTCCCCAAGAGCTTAACCCATTCACGTTCATGCAAGGCACACTAAGAACCACAAGCCGCGACAGATATGAAAACAACCAGTTCCTGGACCAAATGGTCCCGACAGCATACCGCTGGCACCACGGACCGAATGGTCCTGACGGCATACCGCTGGCGTCCCGGGATACGACCCTCAGCTATGTGCCAAGTTAAAAATTTTGAAAGCGGCCTTACAACTAGCGCTTTTACCGAACACTGAAACCCAGAAGGTAATCAGAGTCAGTTTGAGAAAAATCCCACTTTATTGATAAATCTGAGAAGGTTACATTTCAACTGTGTGACCGACCCTAGTCTCCGGGGCGCTAGCATGCCAAGGCGAGAGCCATGACAACATTCCAGCAAGGGAGGCTGAGACTTGGTTGGAGCTCGCCCTGAGTCGCAACCCGCACTCCCCTATAGTATTGGTGTGATTCGGCACCCCCCCTCATACCAAGCACTCTACCCAAGCTGGTAAAGCACGTTTTTCTCTCTCTAGGATTTTCTCTTTCTAGAAAGTCATTTTCTCTCTCTAGATTTTATTGATCCCTAGGCTTCCTTTAATCATGCCTAGATCGTGTGAGGTGATTGCACATCGTTCTGAGCTCTCTGGACTTTGCTAGAACCGATCAAAGATTTTCAGCCATAGGAACTTGGCGCCAGCTGGATTCTGGTCACATCGGCGCCGGGAGCGGCGCCGGCGCCGTTGGCGCCGAGAGCAGCAGGGGCGCTGCTGGCGCCGGGGACATAGCTGGCGCCGATGGCACCGGAAGTAAAGCTTGTAAAGGTAGCTTTACAACATCCACCCCACCTTTATAAAATCTGATGTCCTCATCAGATGTCAGATTAAAGTAAAGGTGTCTCCCAATTAAAATAACTATACATTTAAGCTACTTGGCACAGTACTCAATTTACTGGCCACTTTTTATTAACATTGAAGCTGGCACACCACAAGTCGGAGGCTCAGCTCTTTGTACTGAAAAATTACATAACTTGAAAATATATCTTTGTCTGGGAAAAGCGTAGATTTGATATCGCTTTCGTAAAACCCGAGAACCTTATTAACTGGTGACAAAGGCCTTTCTTTGAAATGTTCGCCCCTGTCGCTTCTGACTTTCGACTTTGGAACTCCTTTGAGCTCCTGATTTGTCCTTGATGCATTTTGTGTTGAGCTCCCTGAGCTCCATATTTGTTCAGTTCCGCACAGGTATCAAGGCTCCCTGAGCCGAAGGATTTATCATTTGATTGCCCACTTTATGGTCCACTCCGTGCCTTGTTGCTTCTGCACCTTGATTTCTCTCTTTGTCCAAGCCTGATCTTGATACTTTTCCATCTTGGCTCTTTAAGGTAGGCAAAGATTGAGTACTCCGCAATGCACCTCTCACTTAGCTTGAAGTAGCTCTTTGAATCAGCCCAAATGTAACCATTGACCTCGTGGAAAGCCAAAGGGTCGCACCAGTTTGATCCGCATCCGAACTATCTCTTCGCGTTTGTTTGAAGCACCATGTCCGTCGCGCAAAACTTGACTTTCACAATTCCATCACTGGTTAGTTGCCTCACAGTCAAAACAAGAAGTGTACATCGAGCTTGGCTTCAAGTAGCTCTCTTTGAATCAGAAACATGCACCCAGAGTTTGCACGAATCCGATCTCAACGCAAATTGTCCCTTAGCGTCCGTTCGAAATACCAAGTCTCTCATGCAAGACTCAACTTTCACAATTCCTTCATTGATCAGCTGCCTTACACGCAACACAAGCCAGCGTACTCATATGTTTCCTCATCATTGCTGGTCCAGAGAAAGCCTATAACAAACTTTCCTTTCCACAACAAAAACTTGTCAACTTATTAGGTCCAAAGTTCGCCAGTCTCCTCATGTGAGTATGGCTAGGTCACCTTGAATTTGCCCCCATTTTGATCAACTTTCATTCAAAATTTGCCCCAAGAGAGAGGTATGTGTGATAGTTCCCCTCCACTTAATAAATCAGCTGATCGGACTTAGAGTAGAGTTCTTCGGACAAAAAGCCTTTCCAACACTTTGCTTCCCATCTGCTAGGATTATGGCTCGATCCAACTCGTTGCCAATCTCTGAAGAGGATCCTAGTCTTTTCCCCTTTGAGAAAAAACCCAACTGATACTGGATATCACCCATGCTCAGTGAGTTTCAGTTCCGAAGGTGCCCGTCCCAAAATGAAGACCAACTGCTATAGAAGATCTCCCCTGAAATTGCCCTTTCCAACTTTTGACTTCCTGCTTGCGTCTGGTGGGCGTTGTCGCAAATGAAACTAACCCAAGAAACAGGCTAGCCATCCATCCTTTGCAAACATTGAGTCATTTCGTTGTCGTTCACGTGCGAGTACTTGAACTGCAAATCCGCCGCATAGATTCTGGATATCGCCCATGCTCAGTGAGTTTCAGTTCCGAAGGTGGCCGTCCCAAAATGAAAACCAACTGCTCCATAGAAGATCTCCCCTGAAATGGCCCTTTCCAACTTTTGACTTCCTGCTTGCGTCTGGTGGGCGTTGTCGCAAATGAAACTAACCCAAGAAACAGGCTAGCCATCCATCCTTTGCAAACATTGAGTCATTTCGTTGTCGTTCACGTGTGAGTACTTGAACTGCAAATCCGCCCCACAGATTCTGTAGTCCTCTTTGTTTGATGGCATCAGCCTTCAAAAGAAAAGGTTCCTTCTCGAGCCATCAGCTCCTTGTATCACAAGCAATCATGCAAACCAGGCAAAGCACGAGTACTAAGACTCACCACAAATACGTACAAGTAAGACACTCAGGCAGGTTTACTAACAAGTAACAAAGACAAGGTCCCCCTTTAAGATGGTCCTGCCAACGGACCTTTGCCTGGCCGTGCCCATACAAATCGATCACGGAATCAGCCCACATAGGACACTCCTCCAACTATCCGTGCTTTCACCATTAAGCAGCACATTGCCTCAGTCACGCCCCACCACTTTTTGGTCGATAGCCCTTATAGCTAAACGATCGGCAGCTATCCCGCACCGGCAGCTAACCACCCGTGCTTTACACCCGAATTCGAACAGCATCTCTGTATCAATGGTTAACCCGTACAGTTCGAATATGTCGCCCCGCACCCCACAAGTTACAGACCGTGCTTTCACCTCCCTAGGCAGCACTTTGCCTCATCCGTCCTACGTGCAGACAATGCCAGGCCCGAACCGCGAGAACTGACCATGCTTACACCTCAAGGGCAGCACCTTGACTCATCAAGTCCCCCGTTCTGCTGACCACCCCGACCGTGGACGCACCCGTGCTTACACTGTGGGCAGCACCTTGCACAACAGTTGTCTTGATGAACCCCAAACCGTGGCCATTTCCGTGAGATCCGCATAGCTGACCGGCCAGTCGGCTCTGATACCACATGTAGCGCAGGCATCCCAAAGGGAGCCGGGAACCACGACTTAGCTTCCCAGCCTTCAACTCTTGCCATCCAAACCCACTTGACATACAAGCAGCCAACTCGCCAACAACGATCAGACTTAACCAACTTGAAGTTCCGAAAACCAACATTGAGATCCAACCTGGCGCCATGCCAGATCGGGGGTCCCGACGTGGGTGACTTCCCTCCAAGCAAGCCGCCCGACATACATCAAACTTAACCAACTCGAAGCTTCGTTACAAACGAGTAACATCCATTCCAAGCAAGTGGTTTGACTTACATCAGACTTAACCAACTGAAAGCTTCGTCACGAGCGCTGGAAGCCAACCTGGCACCACGCCAGACTGGACAGCCATAAACAGGTAACATCCACCCAAGCAAGCCATCCAACTCAGCCGACAGGTTAGAGCCCGTTCCCCAAGAGCTTAACCCATTCACGTTCATGCAAGGCACACTCAGAACCACAAGCCGCGACAGATATGGAAACAACCAGTTCCTGGACCAAATGGTCCCGACAGCATACCGCTGGCGCCACGGACCGAATGGTCCTGACGGCATACCGCTGACGTCCCGGGATATGACCCTCAGCTATGTGCCAAGTTAAAAATTTTGAAAGCGGCCTTACAACTGGCGCTTTTACCGAACACTGAAACCCAGAAGGTAATCAGAGTCAGTTTGAGAAAAATCCCACTTTATTGATAAATCTGAGAAGATTACATTTCAAATGTGTGACCGACCCTAGTCTCCGGGGCGCTAGCATGCCAAGGCGAGAGCCATGACAACATTCCAGCAAGGGAGGCTGAGACTTGGTTGGAGCTCGCCCTGAGTCGCAACCCGCACTCCCCTATAGTATTGGTGTGATTCGGCAACCCCCCTCATACCAAGCACTCTACCCAAGCTGGTAAAGCACGTTTTTCTCTCTCTAGAATTTTCTCTTTCTAGAAAGTCATTTTCTCTCTCTAGATTTTATTGATCCCTAGGCTTCCTTTAATCATGCCTAGATCGTGTGAGGTGATTGCACATCGATCTGAGCTCTCTGGACTTTGCTAGAACCGATCAAAGATTTTCAGCCATAGGAACTTGGCGCCGGCTGGATTTTGGTCACAGTGGCGCCGGGAGCGGCGCCGGCGCCGTTGGCGCCGGGAGCAGCAAGGGCGCTGCTGGCGCCGGGGACATAGCTGGCGCCGATGGCGCCGGAAGTAAAGCTTGTAAAGGTAGCTTTACAACACCGAGATTAAGACATATCAAGATGCATCTCAAATCATATCTATTGAAGACCATCAAGATGTGATGGGGTCGAGGTTTGAGGAGGAGCCTCCTCTGTTGCATTATTCTCCTTCCTACTATTCGACTAATCGATTTTTTCATCTTCATCCAACTGTTTATTCAGTTCTGTGTGAATTTTTCCGTGTTTTTACATAGTTTGCAGAAATACACAGAGTCTGACAACAGTGCTATATTTTCTCTCTCTAGAAACCCGATAGTGTCACCTGTCAGGAATCTCGTGTAAAAATGCAATGTCGCTTTTTTTGCATTTTTCAAAGTGCCTCAAATGTTAAGAGAATGACTTTGGCACATGAGATTTTGCGACATTGTTGTATTTCTCCAAAAGCCGACATTGCCACCTTTTTGCAACATTGTCGCCTGTGGCAGTTTGTCATTTATGCAAAGTGACAGTTTTAGTTCACTTATGCAGAAAATTGTTTATGGCAATCATCGCCGCTTATTAGTAATTATTTCTGAGAAGGAACTGGATGAATGCCAGTGGACTCCAACCAACTGGCAATCGCATTTGAAGACCTAAACATGTAGTATAAATTAGTTGTTCATACATCTCATTATCAATGATCAATCAACATTGTGAATTGTGAAGGAGTTGAGTGTTATTACACAACGCTTCTTGCGCCCTTATCAAGTAGATCATTCACAACCAGAATGTATTGTAGTTAGCTCACTATCAAGCTTTCAAGCTTGAACTCTCTTGAGCATCCTAGCTCAGTCTTTTAGAGATTTATTTGAGAGTTGCTATTGTGTTACTACTTACCAGCAAAGTCGCTTATTTCGGACTTATTCTCAGTTACTCAAAGATAGCCTTAGAGTGTGCGGTTTTTATCTGCTATTGTTTTGCAATCATTAGCATCTGATCTTGTTTTTTTTTTTAATCAATACTATTTCCTTATTGCGTTCAGTTTGTGTCAAAATGCATGCATCTCTGTATTGCTTTTGTAAGTAGTAGAAATTGTCTGAGAATTCAATACTTTATGTTTGGCTATGTAGTCACTTAGTATCTAGCAAAAGTTAGCTGCTTAAGATTGGACGTGATTCCCATCACTATTGCTTTGTTCAATTTTTTATAGGCGTAGTCATGCATTGGAAGTAGGAAGTTTCCGCTATTCCATTACTCACCTATTTCCGACATCCTCAACATATGATTTCAAGGGGGTCTTCAAGATGGATGGCTAAGTCTTTATGGATCATTTTTTATGGTAAAGAGAGGCAAGTTTCAGGCGTTATTCACTTCAACATATTCTCTCATGCTTCTCTTTCATTACTTTCTGTACCATCTTACTTTTATGAGGTTTCTGCATCTCATAGTTGGAGTGAGGTCATGCTTGTCTTGTATCATGCCTCTAGTATGGACGTATTACTTGTCATTCATCGATAAGATATGTTTCCAAACTGCTTAGAAAGCAAGATATTGTCTCATCAAAAGTATGCTCTTGGATCTAGTAAGAGCAAGAATGAGGTTGTTGTTCATAGTTTGAAAAATCATGTTTTTACATGGTCTGAGGCAATTTGTAAACTTCTCTTGAGATTAAGTGAATCATCCTTGAAGGACACTTACATCCTTGAGCAAGTGTTTAGCCTCAATAAGATAAAGATTGTATTTGATTTCAGGATTAGATCCATTATGGATATAGTTCATAGTATGTGGACTAGTCAAGCTAGAATGCTTAATCTTGATGATCGACACTTTTGCTCATCTTATGGTCTTGATCTCTATGATCTTTGTGATATTTATGAGGCATGGAAGCCTCTGATTCATGGTGCAGCCATCTTCATGCAAGTGGTACTTTTAAATCAAAGATCATCATCAAGCATGGAGGAAGCACATGGATATAGTGGCAAATTGGTGGAATGCTCTTCAAAGATGTTGGCAAATGATTTCTACCAAAGAGATCTTATCATGGATATGGTGAGGGTGTTGCTATGATGGATCCTTTTGCTAGTTTTTTACTTCATATGCATACCGAAGGATCCACCCAAAAAGTTTCACAAACTCCTTGATCTTACCAAGCTAGTATTTTAGGAGTGTGAAAAATTGTCAAAATCTATCTTGGATATTTTTGTGTTTCTATTGGAATATTCCACAAATTCAATTTTAAAGGTCAATAACACCACTAGATAAACCTTGGTAAAGAATATGCATAGACAAGTTTGTGAGAAAATATCACATGTGTGGAGCATGTTCCCAAATGTAGAAAAAGTAAATAGAGTTTAGTCATGTTGACTTTAGGGGTAACATAAAAATTTTGTATCAAGCATTTTGGTGTAGAACCTTGATAGGTCCAAAATTAGCATAGAGGTCAAAATGGTCAAATCCACATGTAAAGCCTAAATTTGGCCAAAAGTAGATTGTGATGCAAACTAGAGGTGGTTAGGCTTGTGACACATGTGTAGATGTAATCTGATGAGTAATCAAGTCAATGTGTTAGCAAAAGTCAAAGGGTCCAATCATAAGTGAGAGATTTGTTTGAAGGGTCCAATCAAAAGTTAGAGATGATGAATCACACATCCAATAGGATTAGAGAGTCTATGTTTAAGGGGTCCAGTAAGAATCAAGCGTGGATCCCCATGAGTTTGAAAAAACTATTAGTTTCTATCTTTCAAAGCCTTGGCATTTTTCCTTAGTTTTTCCTTTGTTGTTTTTAGCGACTGTGCATTTTGAACTATGTTTCGCACAGTCTACACTTTTGAGCTGTTTTGTCACACAGTTCACTTTTTTGTGTCATGAAGAAAATTCAGCACTAGGTCTAAAACACTTACAAAATAATTTTGAGAACTTTTTCCGACATGGTCTCATTTTTCGCATTTTTGCAAAAAAGGCAACATTGTCCCTAAAATGCCTTAGAAAGGTTTAGACCCTTAGAAAAAGGGACACTCACCCTTAGAAAAGCGACGTTTGCCTTAGAACCGGTTTTTGCCCTAAAGTCGACTTTTTCGCCCTTCGACTTTTTTGCCTTTTAGAAACAGCTACACCTGCCCTTAAAAAGAGCCTTCCCTTAAAGGTGGGACACTAGCCTTAGAACTGTTTTCTGCCCTGCAGTCAGCTTTTTCGCCCTTCAGCTTTTTTGCCTTTCAAGAAAAAATGACACTTGCCCTGAAATATGGTTTCTGTCCTACTGTAGCATTTTTTGTCTCTTTAGAAAAAGGGACACTGCCCTTAAAAAGGTTTCTGTCGTACTGTCGCATTTTTTGCCTTTCAGAAAAAAGCAACACTGTCGCCAAAATGCCTTTAAACCCTTTTAGAACTACTATCGAGTTTTTCACGAAAACTTGCCCTTAGAAAAGGGACACTTACCCTTGAAAAAGCGACACTACTCTTAAAGTCGCAAAACATCCTTTAGCAAAAGCGAAGGCCTGCAACGTGAAGGCACAACACAATGAGCAGAAGGCGGATGATTCAAAGAGGACAATGACAGAAGATTGGAATCAGTTTTGTTTAAGGCTAATGCATTTCTTTTCATTAGATCTTTTAACTTAATCAGTTTCCTAGATTGATCACATAAAGGGATCAATGAAGGATACAAGGCAGTCAGTCGCAGACATAGACAGACAATCAGAGATAACTCCAGAGTGAGTTTACAGATTAGCAATAGCTAGTCATACTATTGGTGAGAAGAGAACATCTCTCTCATGCCAACGCGTTGATCTGAGAAATAGACATCGCTCAAAAATTGTACTGTAAATTCAGTTCTGATAATAAAAGCAATTTTCTCAATGTTCTGTTCAGTGATGTGTATGATTTGCAATATCAGAATGCATGCTATCAGTAGATAAATTTATGTTGTTGTTTTATTCAACATTATCTTCTATTTACAAGTTTAATATTTACAATAAATTGTCAGAAGCGATCTGGGGCTTGGAAGAGAATTAGACTACAGACAGTAGTAGTAGATACTCCTACCAAGTCTACTCTATCCGGCCTTTCGAATTATTCATCAATGGTATCAGAGTCGCTATCTAATTCATTCAAGATATAGCATCCATCAGCAGCATTCAATCAAAAATCTACACGATCCTTGACTCCTCAGGATCAAACTTCCTAGCATGGAAGGTGAAGACTTCTCTCAGCTTGAAAGGATAAAGTCTATGGCCCTGGGTTGATGGCACAGAAGAGATGCCCACAACCATTGGCAAAGAGCTACGGGAATGGAGAGAAAGAAATGACAAGGCAATAGTCGTCCTATCTTCCTCCATCAAAGACAGCTTGACACTTGATCTAGCCACACTCTCCAAAGCAAGGAAAATGTGGGACACTTTGCCGACCAGATTTCAAACAAAATCACGAAGCCAAATTATGCTTCTTGAAGATTAGCTGACCAATCTGATATGGGATGGTAAAGTCCTCACCTCCTTCATCAGAAGAATGGACATGTTCCTCTCACTACACAATTCCGAAGAAGAGAAAAATGCAGTCTAAGCAGAGAAGCAGCTCACATACCTGCTGCAAGCTCTGCCAAGATCATTTCAAACGACCCGAACACTACTTGCTAAAGATCCATAGATGACTCTCGAGAAGGCTCTAATCGAGATTAGAGAAGAGGTGAAAACTCGTGAACACCTTGATGACAAGGATAACTCTGATCAAGCTCTCTATAGTAACAAAGAGAAGTAGAAGAAGAATTTCAAGCCTAAGAGGGAGTCAGACCAAGGACAAGATCAAAGGCAGCAATCAGAGGGAGCCAAACAAGGCAAATGAAAAAACAAAAATAAACTGAGATAGCAAAATGGTGAGAGAAAGACCTGCACGAGGTGCACACGAGAAGGCCACACTACTGATAAGTGTTGGCTCAATCCAAAGATAGAGTGCATCCACTATCATAAGAATGGATTGGGTCATGCAGCCATTGACTGTGAAAAATTGTCAACTAGTAGTATTTTCCTAACTTGAGATTTTGTAGGCCTATGGCCAAATAAAAGTTAGAGATAGGTTCATACATGTATGTAGAGGCCCAAAGTATGTGTACACTACTTTTGAGGTCACATTAATTAGAGGAGGTCGAGTGTGGAGCTCTTCTATTGGCTCATAATTTGGTGCATTCCTATTTGACCAAATTTCTAGGTATATGGGTGAATCCTATTGGACCCCAATTTTAGCCTATCATAAGACAAGTGGCCAAGAGGCACTATGGCTGCTATAAATAGCCATCTCCACGAGTATGTACACATCTCATTTTCATTCTATTGAATGAATGTTATGCTCTTTGAAGGTCCATCTTCTTCTCTCTCACTTTTTTGTTCATATCTTGCATTCTAGCCACTAGAATTGTGATTTCTTTGTTGCTATGGCTTCACACGTGTGAAATGCAGGTTGTAGGCTCTGAAGTACGGACAGGGACAGCAAGTTTCTGTTTGTGGAAGCTTATGATCAGATTTTGATGTTTAGTTGATGTTTAGTATGCTTAACATCACAATTTCTATCATTTTTTCAATCTAGATGTGCATAACTTCCATGGCCAAGATCTTTATGAAACTTTAGCATCTTTTGGATCTGAGTTTTTCACATGGTATCAGAGCATTAGGCGGCCAAATGTGCAGGTTTTGCCAGATTTAGAAGAGATTTGTGGGCGAGTTTGCTTTTGTAGCATTCCAATCAAGTTTCTAGCTAAAAATCTTGTTGATTTATGTGTAGAAATTGGATCTTTGTGATCAAAACATCATTTGTATGCATTTCAATTGAAGTAGGGCGAATTCCCTCTGTACTTATCAGAATAAGGAGACAAAAATTGTTTTGGAAAGAGGGAGATGCAAGATCCAACAAGATCCTATTAGTTTTCCATTCTAGCATATAGTTTTTTGATTCAATTTCTTGCTTCTTCATGTCAAAAACTTCAAAATTGATGTAACCCTCTGATTTTCAGTTTGCTGAATGATTCAAGAGTGTATTTCAATCTTAGGAGTGAGGGAAAAGCAAGTATATTGAGGTTTGGTCTTGGTTTGATCAAGAAATCATAAAACTAGTGGCTAAAATTAAGGAAAAAGTGAGGAAAAGAGAGAAAAAGTAAGGTTTTAGGTTCCAAATCTTTGTGATTTCTTCTTGTGTTTCATTTGTTGATTCAAGAGAGTGCTTAGTGCATTGGAACAGGTCAAAGATCAGAGATCAATCATTACAACATGGCTACAAATGGAGGCTACATGTTGGAAAGCAATGATAGGCTTACCTCCCTCAACTATTCTACTTGGAAAGTAAGGATGGAGTCTTTGCTTGAGATGAATGAGTTGATGGATATTGTTGTAGGTGTGGAGGAGAGACCTTTGGCACCTCAAGAACAATTGAGGTATGACAAGAGGGCAAAGAAAGCCCTTCACATGATCAAGATGAATGTGACAAATGAGCTTATCAAAGAGGTTGGTAAGTGCACATCATCTAGTGAAGCTTGGGAAGCCTTGAAGAAGGTTTATGAATCCAAGTCTACTTCTAGAGTGTTGACTTTAAGAAGGCAAATCTTTTCTTGTATGCAAAAGAAGAGTGAGAATGGACATGCTTTTGTTTTGAGAGTTAAAGCATTGAATGATGAGTTAGCATGCATTAATGATGGCATAAATAATGAGGAGCTTGTTCAAGTGATTCTCAATGGCTTGTTGGATGATCATGCTAATCTTGTTCAAAGTTATGCTATCCAAAAATGTTTACCAAGTGTTGGAGACTTGCAAGAGGTCTTGTTGGCTGAAGAATTCAGGTTGCAAGCAAGAGTGGGAGCATCTTCTACATCTCAAGGAGGAGAAGAGGAGGCAATGTTCTCTAAAGGCAAGTTCAAGGGCAAAGGTAAAAGCAATTGGTCTAAAGGGCAAGACCAAGGTGAGCACTCTACTTTTGGCAAAAAGAAGGATAGATCTAAGCTAAAATGTTTCTATTGTGGAGTCAAAGGGCATTTTGCTAGTGATTGTTTTAAGAAAAAGAGGGATCAAGGGGAAAAGCAAACCAATCTAACTATTGATGAGGGTGGGGATGAGCTTCTTTCAAATGATGCTTTTGTTATGTCATCTTGCTTGTTGGCTAATCATGGAGACATTGATCCTTGGTGGATTGATAGTGGAGCCACTTCTCATATGACATATCATAAAGAGTATTTTTCATCTTTAATGGCATTTGATGGTGATAGGAAGGTAATCTATACCGCAAATGATGGTGAGTGTGCAATCAAGGGGATTGGCACAATTCCTATTTCACTTTCTACAAATAGGAATATAGAATTGAAAGATGTTTTGCTCATTCCATCCATTACCAAGAACTTACTTAGTGTAAGCCAAATGCTTGACAAAGGATTCAAAGTTGAGTTTGATGGTGATGCTTGCTTGATCAAAAAGGGGTGTAGTATCATTGCAAAAGGGAAAAGGCAAGGGAAATTGTTCAAGCTTGATGCATGTGTTGTTGCTAACCAAGTTGGATGCATGGCAAATGAACAAATGTCAATTCAAGAGGTATGGCATAAAAGGATGGGACATCTCAACTACAAGGCCTTGGAGGTAATAGCCAAAAAGGAGGTAGTAAGGGGACTTCCCAAGTCTCTTACTTGCTTGAATCATGTTTGTGAAGAATGTGCTTTGTCTAAATCACATAGATTGCCATATACTAGATCTATATCTAGATCTAAGATGCCTTTTTCTCTCTTGCATTCGGATATTCATGGTGTTACTACAATTAGCAATGGAGGTGCTAAGATGTATGTAACTTTCATTGATGATTTTAGTAGATTTTGTTGGGTTTATCTACTAAAGAGCAAGGATGAGGTGTTTGATGTGTTTGTCAAGTTCAAAGTTGCTATTGAGACTCAATTTACAACCAAAATCAAATGCTTGAGGAGCGACAATGGTGGTGAATACATTTCTAACAAATTCAAAGCCTTTTGCGATGAGCATGGGATCAAGAGGGAGTACACATGTCCAAGAACACCACAACAAAATGGAGTGGCCGAGAGGAAGAATAGAACCTTGTGTGAGAGTGCAAAGGCAATGAGATTGAATGCTAATCTTCCTAAACCTTTTTGGAGTGATGCTTTGTTGTGTGCAAATTTCCTATGCAATAGATGGCCAAGTGTTGTATTGGAAGGAAAAACCCCTTTTGAAGCTTTGTTTGGTACGAAGCCTAATGTCAAGTTTCTAAGAACTTTTGGATGCATTTGCTACTTCAACATTACTCTTGATGATAGAACTAAGGAGGATCCATCTTCAAGAAAGGGCATTTTTGTTGGTTATAGTGAAGTAAGCAAAGCATATAGGATTTATGTTCCTTCAATCAAGAAAGTGTTCACAAGTAGGGATGTCATTTTTGATGAAGGTAACATTCCAAAAGTTGTTTCAAGTGATGATGGTGTTGTTGCAACTAATGTGCTTGATGACAATGGAGTTGATGACACATTGGATGTGGATGTTGAAGAAGCCTCTTCAAGTCAAATTCCAAGGAGAACTCCAAGGCATAAAGTGAAACCCTCAAGGCTCACTTATGATGGCAAAGGTAAGCAAGTGGTGGATGGATCCAACTATGCTTTCCTAACTTCTTTTGATGTACCTTCATGTGTAGATGAAGCAAGGCAAAAAGAGGAATGGATCCAAGCAATGGATCTTGAGTTTGAAGCACTTATGAAGAACAACACATGGAGATTGGTGGAGCTTCCAAAGGGCAAAAGTGCAATTGGATGCAAATGGATCTTCAAGGTAAAGACAAATCAAGATGGATCTATCAACAAGTTGAAGGCAAGGTTGGTGGCTAAAGGTTATGCTCAAGAGCATGGCATTGACTATGAGGAAACCTTTGCACCCGTGGCAAAGATGGTGAGCATAAGAGTAATCATTTCCCTTGCAACTCTTTATGGATGGGATCTTTGGCAATTAGACATTTCTAATGCTTTCTTGAATGGTGATCTTGAAGAGGAAGTCTACATGGAGCAACCCGAGAGCTATGTTTCTCATAGCAAGCCTAATCATGTGTGTTTTCTACAAAAAAGTTTGTATGGTCTTAAGCAAGCACCAAGGAGTTGGTATGCTAGGCTTAACTCTTTTCTACTTTCTCAAAACTTCACTATGAGTGAGTATGATCATTCACTTTACTTTAGAATTAGTGCTAATGATGTTACAATCCTTCTAATTTATGTGGATGACATTATTTTAAGTGGAGGGAACAAGGAAGATATAGAAGATATCAAGAAAGCACTAAAAAAGGAATTTGAAGTGCATGATCTTGGTCTTTTGAGCTATATCTTAGGAATAGAAGTAATTAGAACTTCTCAAATCACTTTTATTTCACAAGAGAAGTATGCTATTTCTATTCTCAATAGATTTCATATGGTAGATGCAAATCCTATTGATACACCTATGGAATCACATGTAAAGCTAACTATAAGAGGTAATGAAAGATCCTTCGAGGACATTACTCTCTATAGGAAGCTAATAGGTTCTCTTATATATCTAACCATCACAAGACCTGATTTATCTTATTGTGTTGGTAGATTAAGCCAATTCATGCAAGATCCTAGCATAGAACATTGGAAACTAGGAAAGAGGATCTTGAGATACATCTCGGGAACAAAAGATTTTGGCATTGTTTATAGAGGCTCATCACCTAACTTATTTGGTTTTTCAGATTCAGATTTTGCAGGAGACCTTATGGATAGAAAATCCATAAATGCACATGCTATTTTCATAGGTGATGGAGCTATCTCATGGATGTCGAAGAAACAAGCAACTATATCACTTTCTTCTAGTGAGGCCGAGTACAAAGCTTTGACATCATGCACAAAGGAGATGGTGTGGATCAAGAGGATGATTATGGAGCTTCATTTGCTGGATTTTTCAGAGAGTCCAATCATCTTTTGTGACAACCTTTCAGCCCAAAGTCTAGCAAGCAATCCGGTTTTCCATGCAAGGAGCAAACATATCGAGGTGGCTTACCATTTTGTGAGAGAACAAGTGTTGGCAAAAGAGATCAAGCTTGAACATGTCCCATCAAAGGAATGTGTGGCTGATATCTTTACCAAAGCATTGGGAAAGGACTTATTTTTCAAGCATAGAACAAGTCTTGGTGTACTTTCTAAATCTATGCTAAAACTAGTTGAAGAGGGAGTGTGAAAAATTGTCAACTAGTAGTATTTTCCTAACTTGAGATTTTGTAGGCCTATGGCCAAATAAAAGTTAGAGATAGGTTCATACATGTATGTAGAGGCCCAAAGTATGTGTACACTACTTTTGAGGTCACATTAATTAGAGGAGGTCGAGTGTGGAGCTCTTCTATTGGCTCATAATTTGGTGCATTCCTATTTGACCAAATTTCTAGGTATATGGGTGAATCCTATTGGACCCCAATTTTAGCCTATCATAAGACAAGTGGCCAAGAGGCACTATGGCTGCTATAAATAGCCATCTCCACGAGTATGTACACATCTCATTTTCATTCTATTGAATGAATGTTATGCTCTTTGAAGGTCCATCTTCTTCTCTCTCACTTTTTTGTTCATATCTTGCATTCTAGCCACTAGAATTGTGATTTCTTTGTTGCTATGGCTTCACACGTGTGAAATGCAAGTTGTAGGCTCTGAAGTACGGACAGGGACAGCAAGTTTCTGTTTGTGGAAGCTTATGATCAGATTTTGATGTTTAGTTGATGTTTAGTATGCTTAACATCACAATTTCTATCATTTTTTCAATCTAGATGTGCATAACTTCCATGGCCAAGATCTTTATGAAACTTTAGCATCTTTTGGATCTGAGTTTTTCACATTGACTGCAACCAAAATCCTAGAAACAAGAAAGCTCAAGCCGGGAGAGCGATAATAACTCATCCTACGTGGAGGAACCAGAGTCCTTCAAGATGGCTGAGAATCGAGCCAACAACGGCAAGAATCCAGCAGCCTACTTGTGTTCTGATGTCTGTGCAACATCAACTTCACATACACAAGGGATAATTATTGATTCAGGTGCAACATCACACTTCATGGCAATGAGACATATGATCATTTATTATCAAGAATCAGAATCTTCTAGATATATAATCTTGGGAGATGGTTCCAAACACAAAGTCAATGGAACTAGAGCGCTATGGTTAAGCACCAAAGGAAGAGACAAAAGGCTCGACGACACTCTGTACATGCCCACTTTTCAAAAGGACCTACTACCTATCACTAAGATGGTAGATGCAAGACTAAGAGTCACCTTTGAAGGCGATACCTGCAAAGTGGTTGAAGCTGCAACCACTCAGTTTGTCACGACAGGAAAGCCAAAGGGGAACCTATATCACCTCAAGATCCGAGTACCTTCTGAGCAATCTCACCAGATCAACAACTCGATGGATATTACATGGCACAGGAGGTTGTATCACATGAATACAGTCGGTCTATACTAGTCAGAGTGGAGCTTTCACTGGCGTCAACATCAAAGATGCAGCATGCTTGAAGTCCTGCGATGCTTGTAACAAAGGCAAGATGTCACGTATACAATTTACCAAGGACTTTTTCAGAACGAAAGAACTCCTAGAACTGGTACACTCTGATATTTGTGGACCATTTGATGTGGTCTCCCTGAGGGGTTCAAAGTACTACATCACTTTCATTGATGACTTCAGCAAGTTTGCAGCCATGTACTTTATCCACAATACATCAGAGTCCCTGGACAAAGAGTATTCCTCTCTAATCAAGAACCAGACGTGGTCACTAGTCGAAGCTCCTATTGGTTGCAATATCATTGATTGCAAATGGATCTTTAAGATCAAATGCAATGCCAATGGAGCAATTGATCGAAAGAAGGCAAGACTGGTAGCACAAGGATTAACTCAGATCCCCAACATCGACTACAGTGAGACTTTCAGTCCAGGCATTTGTCGATCTGAGCACTCATGTCTTATGTTGCAGCTGCCGACCTCGAAGTACATCAACTTGATGTACAAATAGCTTATCATAATGGAGTTATACAAGAAAACATCTACATGATCCAGCCCGAAGGATACATTCTGGAAGGTATGAAAAATCATGTTTGTAAACTACACAAAGCACTTTACGGCTTGAAACAGTCTGCCAGAGCTTGGTTTCAGAGGATCAACACATTCCTCATCGAACAAGGATTCAAATCAAGCACTGCTGATTGCAATGTCTATTCCAAGTCAGTGCAGCAATCCTTCATCATCATCACCTTATACGTGGATGATATGTTGCTCTTCAGCAACAATACCAATTTGGTCAAGGATTCTAAGCAGATGCTATTTTCAGAGTTTGACATGACTGATCTGGGTGAAGCTCACTTCTGTCTGGGCATTCAGATCCACAGAGACAGAGCGAGACGACTGATTTACATCACTCAACAAAGGTAGCTTCACAATGTTCTTAACAGATACAATCTAATGAATTGTAAATTAGCTCACTCACCGATGGATCCAGACCTGCATTTGTCAAAGGACCAATGTCCCCACACCAAGCAGGAATCCTAGCTCTCATAAGAGTCATGAGATACATTCGAGCTACCATGGACCAGTGCATCTGCTATGGAGATGTCAGCAATGACAATCTTCATCACCTCAGTGGATATCCATCGCACTTTCTTCTATAGAAGCAGAATACATTGCTACTGCTTTTCTACATTCTGTCTAGCTCTCTTATTGCTCAATCTGGTAACCTGTTCTTAGCGAATTATTATTAGTCTAGTTGTTGACGACTAATATTTATTCTTGCCTATCAGTCGAGCTTGGTCTAGCTCTTTGCGAATCATTCGCGACTAATAATTTGTCTAGTTGTTCGCAACAAATTATTCTTCTGATGTTTTGTTGCTATGTTTGTCTACGTAATCAAATCAACCGTGATTTCTATCACTAATGTTCTGTTCGTTTCTAATAGGCATAGTCATTCTTAGAAAAAGAGTAATATAGCTCATTCCGCTGCGCACGAACACTTTTCGTTCGAGGTCGTTTCTTGTTCGAGTTTCGAGTTCGTTGCTTTTCGTGTTCGTTTCTTTTCGAGCTTTTTTTTTTTTGTTTCTCACAAACACACACCCTCTTTCATTTTTCCAACATCTCTCTCTCTCTCTCTCTCTCTCTCTCTCTCTCTCTCTCTCTCTCTCTCTCTCTCTCTCTCTCTCTCCCTCCCTCCCTCCCTCCCTCCCTCCCTCCCTCCCTCCCTCTCTCTCTCTCTCTCTCTCTCTCTCTCTCTCTCTCTCTCTCTCTCTCTCTCTCTCTCTCTCTCTCTCTCTCTCTCTCTCTCTCTCTCTCTCTCTCTCTCTCTCTCTCTCTCTCTCTCTCTCTCTCTCTCTCTCTCTCTCATGAACTCTCTCTCTCTCTCTCATGAACTCTACTATATTGGTACTACATGTCATGCGGTTTTCAAAATGTTATAAAAAAAACCTTTTTCCTTATGATAATATACCAACAAAAATGCCTTACTTTGCTAAAACTTAGAAACATGGCCTTAAAAAAAAGTTTTTTTTTAAATACTTCTAGTCTTTTGGTGGGAAACTTGGTTTCATCAAACGGCTATGATCAGTGCACAATATAGGGATTCGATCTAACGGTGAGCATCTTCAAGCACATGGTGCACTAAGAGGTACTGGAATTTCTAAAAAAGCGAAGATCACTACAAACCTAAGTTTCACTCTTCCTACTCTCTCCCTCTCTCTCTTGCCTTAGCTCTCTTGGTTTGCATCTCTACTATTGCCATCTCTGCTTGGATGAGAGGAGACCTGTAAAGGAATTAGTGGAAGAGTATTTGGGTGAAAAATACTACAAGCTAAGGTAAAAAAGCTATCAATTGTTTGGTTGAATGATCATTTACATCTATGGATTTTCGGTTGCATGCTTTGCTGGAAAATAAGGGAGCTCACATGATACTGTGATTATCATAGACTGATACTACATTCTTGCTTCCAAAAAACATGTTTTGAAACGTATACGTGTGGGCGCTGGCTCACGAGCTATTGTGAACATCACTTCGGGTATGATATTCGTCTCTTTGCATTTTCTTTGGCTTTTAACAGTCACCAGAAAAGTTGTAGAAACGATTCATGTTTCCATGGTTGAGTGGTCTACGTTGAAAGTGATCCTTGCTTCTTTTGCAGATTTGCTTGAGTAATGATTATAATGTGTGATGATTATGTGTTGATGAGTGCATGCTGGAATGCGATAAAACATTCTCACTTTATGCTTTTGTATTGAATGATCGTTGTTGTCCGCCATCTATAACACGATGGACCACTGTTATGTATGCTATCTTTCTGATAATCAGAAATATATAAGGCTATTGACGATGCATGATAATGTCTCTATGCTTTACTACTCGTAGTTAGTCGTCCAATCTGAGACTTGCTTGTCTCAATACCACTTTTGATAAGTGATGAAGTACATGATATGTATGTGCTCATGAAACTAGCTATGCCAATGGTGATGTATGACATAACTATGTGATATGCTATGATGCTTTGATAATAGTATCTACCTGAATGTAACAATAGCTTAAGCACTCCACTGTTTTGCGGATATGTTATTATTCAAACTATAGTGCACTACCATTAATCAACTACATTCAGTTTGGAATCGGTAATACATAGGCAGGGTTTTGCTTGAAGCAGTGGGAGATGGGTAGCTCGCAAGAAATTACTTCACCTAGCATTCAGGTTTGAAGTCTTATATAGCTACAATGGAAGGTAGTCTCACCCAACACTACTATACAGTTCATATATACATATGAAACTTCATGAGTTACGTAAATTGAATGTTTTTTGAAGGCTTAAGCCTTATAATTGCCTACATTCCATGCTTTGAATATTATAAAGAGTGGTCGTTTTTACCGTTTCAAGGTTCAAAAAGTTTTTTTACATTAAAAAAACATAAGGGCAGCCTGTGTGAGTAAGCTTTGAATGTGTGCCGAGTTTGATTTTGACACGGTTGAATGGCATGGATTTGCCCAAGTTGTAAGGTGCTTGGACTCTCAAACATTTTGCATGGGATGTCCTTGGGGCTAGTATGGCACGAATCTGCCCTAGTACCTAGCACTTGGCCAAAATCATATCTCTTTTCATTTGTGTATTGCAAGATAGCTTCTTACGTGTGTATATTTTTTATGTGAACTTTATACATTCTTTTTTCTCTTATACTGATCAGTATGGCATCTGCCCTGATACGGTTTTGTTAAAGGGCAAAATGTATCGCTAATTATGAAATGCATGATAGGGAAGATTGGACATATTATTTGTAATTACAATCAAGCTGATAAAGTAGTGAATCTTGTTTTGGACATGGATATCAATTGATGCTCAGCTATGACACATGTCTTTCCTCATGTAACTAATGTGTGCAGTTTTGCTTTGTGGGATGGTGGCAGGTAACAACTAGGTGTCCTAAAACTTGCTTCACTTTCTGGTATTCTATACTGTAAGACTTTATACAATTATATTTTAAACTGTTATGCTATAAATTGAAGGGTTCAAAGGGCTTGGTCTTGACTTGTCAAGAGAGACTATGTGATGTTCTCTCTCTCTCTCTCTCTCTCTCTCTCTCTCTCTCTCTCTCTCTCTCTCTCTCTCTCTCTCTCTCTCTCTCTCTCTCTCTCTCTCTCTCTCTCTCTCTCTCTCTCTCTCTCTCTCTCTCTCTCTCTCTCTCTCTCTCTCTCTCTCTCTCTCTCTCTCTCTCTCTCTCTCTCTCTCTCTCTCTCTCTCTCTCTCTCTCTCTCTCTCTCTCTCTCCTCGCCCTTGCCATGTTTATGACCAGGTAATCTATAAGCCTCAAATTTGTTATATGCATACCATTCTCCACCAAGTATTCTCTAAAATTCAAACTGTTACATGTCTCCATTTCTTTTTCATCATCCAAGAACTTCTAACAATAGCCATATGTGAGATGAAAGAGGAAGATACAGAATCGCAAATGCTATTCTGGAATCAATTGAACCTTGTTGCCAAACCAGCTGCAAATATAAAAGCAATTTTTTTTGGCTTTATGGCAGATGAAGCACAAGCAAACTAGAGAGCAATTTGTGTAGTGTACAATGGTGGCAGTGACAATGAGATGATTGGGAATGTGAGCGGTCTTGTTTATTTCACTGGGAACAAAGCCTCAATATAAACACCACCAAGTTTGTCTTCAAAGAGTCCCAAAGAGAACATAAAGATGTGTGCAAGCAGTGGTGAACCGCAAGCTCCAAAGATGAGGCACTTGCACAATGTTGCATGATTCGACAATGGTCGAGGACTGGAAAAGTGCGAGATGTCGACATACCAGCCATGGATAGTTGGATGAGTTAGTGGAATGTACGAATCGCTCATTGCGGCGATTGCATGATAGCCTTGTATGATTTCTATGAGTACTTTCCAAAAGCTTGGTTGACTAGTGAATAATGGTTCCATAGGAGCGGATACTTCAAGCTTTGAGGCTTGCTACAAAGCAAAATGAGGCTTTTTTAACATGAAAAGGGAGGTCTCTACCATGGGGAAAACAAAGCGTTTCAGATCTCATAGCATGTGTTCATAACTCTTCTATTTTATTTTGTTATCAATGCCTTGACTACCTTACCATTCATTTCATATGACATATAGAGAGAGCTAAACACATGGAGTGGGTTCTCAAGCAAAATATTGGCATGAATTGGAGAAGCTACCCCTTTGCAAATTCAAGATAACTTGTTGGTGTAACAAAGTTTCTGCGCTTCAGCTATGTGAACATTTTTGCAGACATTTCGAGAGCAGATTTATGGATTGTGAAAATAGTTTAGAAATGTTTGCTTTTGATTTAGGAGAGCCAGCATTTATATCAAAATATCAGTGACAAGCCAATGACATTGGTGGAAGTGGATGGCTAACTCAAAACAAGGACTGAACAGCAATACAACTACTATAGAAAAGAAAGTTTATCTAAATAGGCTACTTTGAAAGTTTCTTTGAAAAGGTAGATTAGAAAGTTTTTTTGAAAAGGTAGATTAGCTACTTTGCCAAATGTCTACAATAAGAACTTAAGAAATTCCTTACACAAGTTGAACCTATTGCATATGCTTGGGGGTCATGATCAGTTAAAAGCTTAAACCAACTGCTTTGATGGTATGTTTACTCACTATTATGAATCACGATATTTGAACCATGAAATGAACTCTAGGCTAGAAGCCAACTTGTCATCTGTTTATAACTTAATACTTTGCCTAATGATTAAAGATTAATACTTAATACTTTGCCTAATGATTAAAGATTAGCATATAATGGTTGATGTTTCATGATTTAGTCCCCTAAGCTAGAAATATTTTGAGAGAAGTTGACAGAAAGTTTATAATGATGCTATGTTGAAAGCAAAATCTTCAAAAAGCATGATTGTTTGGCAATTTATATAACAAATCAAGAAAGCTTACAAAATCCAATATATTGGGTAGTTGAGCCGAAACAAAAGGCAGGACGACATAAGCAATAAACAAATAAGGATTGCTTTATAAGTTTTCCCAAGCTAGTTCATATTTAGCTCTCTCATCTCCTCACATCCATTCATTACCCTTTGAGAAGATGTTAGCAAATATTTTTAAAGCTCTAAAGATATTTGATTACAAAGAGAGCTTCAATGTTCATCTCAATTAGCCAATGACAAACTAAATAAAAAACATTTCATGGTTTTCATGCAACTTGCAAGGTATCATATTTGCCCACTTCATGATCTAGTTCCTTATTCTTCTGTTTGTCTCACACCTCTCTGTATGACTCCCCAAGTCCATGCCTTAGATGATTGGGTGATCTTGTTATGCCCTACTTATCCATTGACAATCCTTACCAGGTATATTTTCCTGATTATGTAACACACATACATAAGCATGGTTTCATGCTAAATAAGTAGATTAGGAGTGGCAATGCTAATAAGAGTGAATTCATCCATATGCAATTTTCCTCCATTGGCAGTGGTGAGGCTTCTAAGATGGATAATACACACTTCAACTACTTTCAACAATGTAGCAAAGATCATTCAGCACATGGCTTGTCTTCCTATTAGGCTCTTCACTACTAATTTAAATGTGGTAGTTTATTCACAGGTTTTGTTTGAACCTCTTCTTCTACTTACTGCCATGGACCACCTTGCTTTTTGAGTTTCATACTGAAGTTTGATTCTTCTGGTGGTAAAAATGTTGGAAATTAAGTCCATAGTTCTCTCCTTGGTGAATGACTAATTTCTATTTGAAGATTCTTCCTGCACATTTATTGATCGTTGATTTGGAGTCAGGTGAAACCAACTTTGGTTCTACGTCTGCTCATCTGATACCTGCATGAATCATAACTTAGACAGCCAAATTATTTGAAGAACATCTACAACGGGCTTACGGCTAATCTCCAGCAAAGGGTACCCAATCCTATCATATTTCAAGTTCAAATGTTCAGTTCAATATTTTGAAGATCATTGAAGACTTGGCCATCTTCAAGAACTTCCACGAATTAGCATTTAGAACAACTTTGTAGGAATACACTAAGTGTCACAACAGTTTACAGAAGTACACTAAGTGTCATGAAGACATGGAAGAAAACAATATGCATTAAAGATTTTTCAATATGAAGTTGTAATCACTTCTGCGACATCTATGACATACACAATTGCATCATCTATCATAGATTGAATACGCAGGTAGCAGAGTGTGAGAACAAAATGAGGAAACTTACATGTGAGGTTTTCTTCTCAGGTCTCCTCCAGCTCTAGCCTGTAGGAAATCAGAGACCAATCATGCAAATGTTAGGCTTTCGGGAGTGTGTAGTGTTGTTGGAGTTCACCTTGTAGACACCAAGAAGTGTTGCTCCTAAGTGCAGACAACTATGTTTTTAACAGTGTTGGATTTTTTCGAAATGCGACAATGTCAGCTTTTCTCAAAAAGCGACAGTGTCGGCTTTTCCCGAAATACAACACTTCAGCATAGTTCAAAAATTCAACTATTTTCAACATTGTCGGTGTTGACTTTTTGCTTTCAACTTCTTCCTTTCAACTATTTTGAAGAAGTTAAACTGTTTTAAAGACAATGTCAGCTTTTCAAGGGCACCTTCGCTTTTTAAAGGGCATTGTCGTCTTTTTTGCAAAATCCCAAAGAGAGAGAAAAATCCCGACAGTCATCTATTTTCAACGAGGAACGTTCCCAGCCACTTCCCAAAAATGTGAAGTGAGAGAAAGCCACTTCACGTAAAATGTGAAGTGAGAGAATTTGCAACGTCCTCGTCCGCATCAACATTCCCTGATTTGTTGACCGTGCGAACTAAGAGAATTTGTGACGTTCTCGTCCGCGTCAACATTTCTAATTCGTTGACAGTATACACTATGTAGTTGTCACAAAAGCCATATTCTTCTAAGTACAATGGCTTACCTAATTAGGTGACAAACATTTAATGTAGTTAATACATGGATGCAAATAGATCATCCCAGCACAAATTACTTGACGCTCCGTCCATGAGATGTATTATTTGAGCCTGCCAGTTATGCCACCATTTTTTTGTTGTAGTTGCAATTTTATTGTGCTTCAGTGTAATATAGCAGCAACATGCTTTTCTATTTGTGTATAACGTAGATGAATGTTTTTTGTGATTGAATGCACTTATTGTTGTTTGATAACATTTGTTCACTCACTCTGATCAGAACACAGATGTCTATGACTCCTAGTTTCTGATCGAACGATGGTTGTCTTTGATGCATGAGGAACTTGCGCTATCACACTACTATTTCAATCTATTTTAGAACTAAACTTCATATTGAATCTGATTCCCAGTAATACCACACACACACAAACCATTTCTAATCTCTTCGATGGACTGTACTCTCGTTTTTGTGAGTATGAACTAATTTTTAAGATCCTGTTGGGCCATTAGAACACTTAAAGTTGTGATTATATTTAGCATAAGCTTTCTATTAGACTGTTTTTGCATCTAGCAGCTGATTGTAATGGGAGAGCTATTCCGCAATATTCCTGCCCTCTTCTCCGTTCGTGTTCTTCTATCTCCCTTGCCCCATCAGATTGGTATCAGAGTGTAACTTATATAAATCGAGAGGTTAAGTGTGTTCTATTTGTATTATTGTTAGCATGTCTCATATAGATAGCTCTTCGTCTTCATCATCCAACGAAGCTAGAATCATTGACAAGTTCAATGGTTCTAACTTCTACATCTGGAAGTTAAACCTTCAAATGATGTTGATAGATAGAGATCTTTGGGATGTTGTAGAAGGTGCTGACTTGAAACCAAAAGATGGTGATCAAGCAAATCAAAAGGCCTTAGCATGCATCACACTCAATCTGACTGACTCCCAAATATTCCATGTTATCACATGCAAAACCTCTAAGGATGCATTAGATTTCTACTGCCATCACTTCTCACATCAACAACTTCAAGTCTTTATTGGATCAGTTATCAGCTGTAGGATGTTCTATTCAAGATGATGATGTCATCATGACCTTGCTTTCTTCTCTTCCAAAGTCGTATGGACACTTTGTATTGATGATCTCCACACAACCCGACCTCACTTTTCAAAAGGTGATTGGTCACCTACTTCAAGAAGAAATGTGGAGAATGACTAGCAGCCTGTCTATCAAAGACAAATCCATGGCTCTATACACCAAGAAGAAAGACTACTCCAAGGGCAAGAATCAAGTGCAGTAGCAACATCAGAAGCCTCATACTCAACGTGAGAATAGTGGATCATGAAAGAAGCTTTTTTGCAGATATTGCAAGAGAGCCAATCACGACATCAAGGAGTGTTGTATCTGGATCTACGATGAGGCGAAGAAGCAACAACAACACCAGCTAGACTCCTCCAACACCTGTGATACCCTTCAGAAGTTCACCATTACTGCACAAAAACATTAAGCGGACATCATCAAACAAATGCCCATTATGTGAAATGGCTACGAGAATGGTTATTATTACCATGGGGAACATCAAATAGACCTACCAACTTGCAAGTAAGACAAAGGTGGTGTAACCCCAATGAGCCTCTAGAAGAAGGATTTGATATAGTGCTTTATCTCAAGGTCGGGGACAGATCAGCCAAAGAGTGTAAAACATTGAATGAGATGTTCCAACATCAATTTCTGGAAGGAGCTGACCCCATGTTCATCGATGACAACAAAGCACTAATCTATGGAAGGATCAAAAAGGCCCTAGCCAGGACACAAGTTTGCAGGTAGGCTTGTGCGGCATAGCAATGGACACTTGAGAAATATATTATGGGAATGTGTATATTGTTGAAAAAAAAAAAAAGGTGAGAGCTTGGACGAGGATCCATTGGACATGACATGTAAATCAAGAGAGTTTTCATGTAAATAAAACTCTAGAATAGCTGTGTTTTAGATAGATCGTCACTTGTATCATATTTTTAATCCTAGATGCTTTGGAAAAAAAATTCTATTCAAACGAATGGAGCTGTTCTAGAAATCGAGTAGGATTAGAAAACTACAATATTTTCCAAACTTTAAAAAAAAAAAAGAGCGAAAATTTTCTGATCAAACAACCTCTAGGGAGTTGTGTTATGTAAATAGAAAGTTGGGATATCAAAGTCACTAAAAGAGCAACTTCAAACACTCTTTCATTTATAGTACATTGTACACTCCATATGAGGTCTATCATATGCATTCACGACATTGACACTTTAGACACTATTCTGAGAAAATGCATTTCTGCTTTTACAACATACACTCCTGAATTGCATATGCACATTGCCACCTTATGCATGGGTCTGACAGTGGACATTTTTCTAAAATTGTCGGGAGTGGATGCATAAAGCCAATTAGGATCACTAATGGGTTGGATTGCAAGAATTTCAAAGAGCAGATCAAATCCAAAAACTAAAGGATCATGGAACAGATGCTGAAAGAACCACTTGGAAATTGCTGCCAATTGTCCAAGTAAAAGCTTACTATAAGCATATGACCGAAGCCTCTAGGTCCTTGGTGTGGGGACCACACCCCCAGTGGATATCACTATGTTTGCCGAATTTTGTCATAAAAAATCGGACTTGAATTATGACAATTTTTAAATTTTTTTGATAAAATCGGGTTAAAATGGCCGATTATTGTAGATTATTGTATGTACTGTATCTACAATTTGGGCATCGGGCCTGTCCAATAATGGCCAAAGTAGAATTTTTAAATTTCTGTAAAAAAAAATTTCCAGTAAACTAGAAGCATGTAAACAACACTTTCAATGTACTTATGACATTCAGTTAATAAAATACCACAGTGTGTTTTGATCCCACCTGCCGACTAGAAAAGTTTCAGTCACGGGACATAGGATCAACAGCAACATCACTAAGACCAGCAATATGAGTATAACAATCAACAAGGTGCTTCAGGCAAGTAATTTTCTACCAAAATCGGTTATCGACACAGTACACACATAGGAGATTCGGACAGTGACCGTCAAAAATTTCATCTCCATCAATAACACTGGGTTTTGAGGTTCTACCTAGACATCAAGCAAAATCCCAGTTCTCAAAGCCAAAAATACTGAGTTTTATTGGCCAATGAATATGGGAAAAAAGGGCTAATTTGAAGAGGAACCGATCTATGTAATAAGTCTATGAAAATCTTGAGGAGTTACTAGGTGTGTCAAGAACGACTACCACCCTTCATAAGTCCGTGAAGTGCGTCGAAAATGAAAAAACTCAAGAGACTTTGCAAGGATCATGATGATGTCACACATATTTCACCGACAGAATAAGAATAAGGCCCGTGCGGAAAAAATAGACTAGAAGATGGGAATGTCATTAAACACTAGGAATAATGCCAAGAAGCATAGAGACGGATGTTGTTGGGGAATATACTCTTGAAGGAATCCTATACAGACAGATTCCTAGGTCAAAGGTGCTATTCATTCACTATTGATACTTGTCATAGCTGAGCATCAGTTGTTATCCATGTCCGAAACAAGATTCACTACTATATCAACGAGCACTTGCGTGCTATGCTAGCCCTCATGGATATCCCGTAACTGTATTCCGGGAGTCCAAACACCGAACAACTTGGGCAAATCCATGCCATTCAAGTGTACCATTGTCAAGCTCTATATAAGTATGTGACCTTACAAACAACACTGGGACATAGGATGCAAGCGAACTTAGTTAAAATATATACAAACTCATGTCTACCTAAACGTACATAAGATTAGACTTCTGTAACTTCATTAATTACAACTTTTAAGGGAAGAAATTTTAGAATTATAATGCACAGATAATACTTCCTGTAATCACAAATAAGGCTACCCAACTTATTGGTGTAGTTTCGTATAGCATCGTATCTGAATGATAGACGAAGTCATCTCTTGCAAATTATCCATCTTCAGCTGTTTTAACAAATCACCTACGTGCTAAAAGAATCCAACCGAAAGTATTGTGTTAAGCGTATAGTACTTGTATCACCCTCATAGTCTTTAGCAATAGTTAACCCATCATTTAGCTGCAGATTACTAGCTTATCATTCAACTATATTCAAGAGCAATTGCTTCCCCACAATACCCACATCATACCAATATTCATGTTCTGTACATACGTCTTCTTAGGAAGAAACACTCACACTAAGCTTCTTTTTCGTTTACACTTTTAATTATCTCATCAAGAGAGCAGTAGCAAAAGCAATACCTCGTGAAGGGTTACAGCCAACCGAGTTTTATGTGACCATTCTAAACAACCGTGTTTATGCTATGGCTAATGATATCTCTTTTAAACCATTGAAAGGACAACGCTGAAATTGCATTATCAGAAGCAAAGCATGATGACAAACGCATGCAATATGGCTCAGACCACGAGCTACAACAAATCGTAGTAACTGAACACTTTTATGAGTAATATTTCAGCGCTGGCCAGCGCTCAAATCTGCCTCAGTGAGGGCGCTGACCAGTGGCCATCCATTCCGTATAACGTATGAAAATGATCAAGAATAGTAAGCTTGCTGTCCAGCGCTTATTACAAGCCAAAAGAGTTGATAGCATACCTGAAAATTTGCCCACTTTTGTTCTTCGGAACAACGTTTGATCGTGAAAGTATCCAATGACAGCATACAGGCTGATTGTCTGTTATTACACAAAGATATGCACGGTAAACCGCAAACATTCATCATAAAGTTTCACTTACACCTTTCCTTACCAGCGAGTTATCAGAACTTGAACCAAACTCACCTTTGTTTGCAGTATTATACCACGAATGTGTTTCCACTAGCAATCATGAGCATTCTCTTCGATCACAATCCCAGCATTACTGAGCACCATGAGAGCAAGGAGGGAGAGAGAGAGAGAGCAGGAAAGCATGAGGGAAAGTGAATAGGGTTGTGTGATTTTCCTCTTTATAGAGCCAGAGTGGAAATTTGCTGTCCATAATGTGCACAGATCTTGGCCATTGAACTATTCACAATTTTCCCACCATTTTTTTAATAAAACTTTTTCTATTATGTGGGGTGTTTTATCATAGTGAGGCTCCCACTAGTAAATAAGGTTAGTATACGACATTTTATATTCCACAGAGGTTTGCGAAGTGAATAAAGTGATATACGTATGTAACAGAGCCCGAGAGAGAGAGAGAGAGAGAGAGAGAGAGAGAGAGAGAGAGAGAGAGAGAGAGAGAGAGAGAGAGAGAGAGAGAGAGAGAGAGAGAGAGAGAGAGAGAGAGAGAGAGAGAACCCACCAACCTAGCAAAGTTTCTCAGGGGGCAGTTAGCACCCCTGAGATGGAGTGCTAACTGCCCACAAAAAAAAATTTAGCATTTTTTTGGTAAAGTAAACTTGAGTCCAGGGAACGATTCGTGTAGAAACAGGTTGTTTAAAATTTCATACAATCTTCCTCTCATGAAGCCATTATTTTGAAAAGCAAGAACAATGTTTTTGACCTCATCCGTAAAGGTATCTTGTTCGTTACAACAGTACAAGGAAGTTCATAATTTGAGTGACAATCACTTTATACGAGTTCATAATTGGCATATTGGCAGTTAAGTGTATATACTGAAAAAACAGCAACGGAAGTTCCCATCTCTTGTCAATTTTTTTCATATGAAACTTTCCTGATAAAGAATCAAAGGTAGTGGTAATATTCAAAAAATCAACCGTGTTATCCGAAGCATCTTCTTTTTCAATAGTGAGGTACTCCAAGGGATAGATCCATAAGGCATTATCATCGATACGAGGTTGCTCCTTGTTTAGAAATACAAGAGCATCTGTGTTGTTTAAGAAACAAATATCATCAATATAGCGGAAAGTATGCTTGAAGGCACGCAGGTATTCCACTTTTCCAAGCCTAGCCAATCTTTTCATGAAATGTATTTCAAAGAATGACATATACCAGTTACACCAGGTAGGGGAACAGGCAAAACCCATAGGAATACCACAGACTTGTTTCCAAGTCCTATTTCCTAATCTTACTATGCAATTGTCAATCAGTATATCATTATATTGGCAAAGAGGTTCTATGTCAATTACAGTCCAATTATCAGTCTGATTGGTCACCCATTTCCAGTCAAATTGCTTAAGGCTTGATTTCCACTGATAGGCAAGTTTTTTGTTTTTACAAGACTTGAACGCATACCTTATCATTTTCTGTATTATTATTTTTAGCCCATCCGGACCATTAAGAGGAATATTTTCATAGCATTTTGCAATGTCAGTGGACCACATAGAAGTGATTCTGTTAGGCACATTAAGATAAAATTCAACGGATGAGTCGCACTGGCAGAATAGGTTAGTATCCACATTTAGGATACTCTGGTATGAAGTCGCCTTAAGGCCTGCTCTCTCCATAAGGAGAGGAGTCAGTAATACCAAGAGCTCCAGAAATAAACGTGGCCACCTTTGAAAAATAGTAGTCATGTGCATTTGTAATCCATCTGAACGCGTTTTTGTGTGCTTTGAAAGTACAAAGTAAAAAAGGTAATTCTTCTTTTCCTATTAGAAAATCAGGTATTTTAGTAGCAAAGGTATCTTGAATTTTGACCATAGCCACGTCTACTGTATTATCATATATACTTGGAAACGAAGCAAAATCTGAACTAGACAGTCTAACCAAAGCCAAACTTCTTACAAAGTAGATGCACATAAAATAGGGTTATGTTGCGCCTTATCCACACCATTAAGATATAGATTGGTAGTAATCCAATTATGTTCATCAATGGCATCTGTAAGTTTGTTACTCATAATCCTTTTTCCATGTAACCACTTGGCATTTTTCAAAAAGTTTGTAACAACATCTTTCCAAATCAAGGCATGTTTCCTAACAGTCTCATGATCAATATCTTGATAAGTAGGTAAAAACTTTGCCAATTCAAACCATCCACGATAAAGTTCTAAAGATACCTCATTTATATTAGATTGGCGCAATGGGATATGATTAAGCCCTTTGTTCAAGTCATTCTTTAAAACTTTGCTTCTAATAATTCTAGTATCCATCGAGACAACATGCCCAAAAATTTCAGAAATGAAATCTTTAAAACGTTTATTGTAAGCACAAGTACAAGGTGGGATGTTGTCAACAGTGAAATCACAAAAAACTTGAAAGGGTTTATACCACTCATGCTTCAAATGTGGAAAATAAGACCAACCAAATACAATAAGCTCAAAAGTTTCATCAATGTGACCAAAAATCTAAAGTAAGGTTTCAGCATATAATTGTTTAACATCAATCCTCTCAAAGCATCTGTTATAATAACGTAAATGCAGAAAAAACTTCCCTTTGTCTCTTCTAACCACTAGTCATCGTCTACCAGTATTGCTGACCTCCAATATCCTTGTTTCTTCTATGTCTTCCTGCACATGGATCAATCACGATAAAAGTTCAGCTTTCTGATAGGAAGATCCGCCTTTCCACCACTGCTTTACCCTTCTTTGCCTTTGTTTGGAAAGTACTTCCTCTTCCTGTTATTTCCACTGCCTGATATGACTGAGCTTGGATTGTTCAGATTGAAGGAACCCATTTTTTTGCTAGTATTCTGGAAGTATTTGTCTTGCAAGGTAGAGAAGCTAGGTTTTTTCAAAAGGCGTTCAATTTCTCGAACGTTTTCTACGTCGCCAAGGTGTGCAAGGAGCTTATTTGTAGGGTTTATGAAAAGTTCAATGGCAGCATCGATCATGTATTGTCGGATAAACAGAAAGACAAGGTGGGACTTGACAACCTCTCTAGTAGGTTTATGCAACCAAAGGAAGAAGGCATTAAGCTGATTTTGCAGAGACGCACCAAGAAAGAAGATGATGATGTCGTTATGACCTTGCTTTCTTCTCTTCCAAAGTCGTATGAGCACTTTGTGGTGATGATCTCCACACAACCTGACCTCACTCTTCAAAAGGTGATCCATCATCTTCTTCAAGAAGAAATGCGAAGAAAGACCAGCGACCTATACATCAAAGACAAATTGATGGCCCTGTACACCAAGAAGAAAGACTATTCCAAGGGCAAGAATCAAGTGCAGCAACAGCAACAGCAGAAGCCCCACACTCAAGGTGAGAATAGTGGATCGCACAAGAAGCTTTTCTGCAGATATTGCAAGAGAGCCAATCATGACATCAAGGAGTGTCGTATCCGCATCTACAATGAGGCAAGAAGCAACAACAGCAGCAGCCAGATTCCTCCAATGTGGCAGAATTCAAGGAGCAAGATACACATCTGTTAATGGCTTGCAACAGTGGCAACGAAGACCACGATAGCAGGTACCTGGACAACGACGCTACCCAACACATGACCTCTTGCAAGAAATGGTTTACTGAGTATGCAGCTTACAGCAGAGATCAATTCATCTATCTCAGAGATTCAGGCACCATACGCGTGGAAGGCAAAGGGACGGTCAAGATTGCATTCAAGAATGATTTTTCTATTTATGTCACCAATGTTCTTCACATACCTTAGTTGTCAAAGAACCTATTCTTAGTTTCTAAGATAACTATTGAGGGCTACACTATTACTTTCTCATCTGAACAGTGTACAATCTTCGATCAAGATACTACTTTGACTACATGCACTAGAAAATCTTTATGTACTCTTTAATTCAGTTGCATTAGCTAGCATCTCTCATGAAAATGTAAACAATAATGCTATTCTATGGCATAGTCGATTTGGACATGTGAATACAAGATCACTTTCCTATATGCGTTGTAATAATTTAGTTGATGGATTACATTTTCCTTCTTCATTAGATAAGAAATCTTTATTTGGTGAATTATGCATCTATGGGAAGCACTCTAGAAGCAAGTTTCCTAAATCACATTCCATCAAAACAAAGCATGTATTGGATCTTGTACATAGTGATCTTTGTGGTCCAATGCCAACTCCGTTTTTAGGAGATGCGATCTATTTTATCTTTCATATATGATTATTGTAGATGGTCTACAATCATGTTCATTAAGTACAAATCAGAAGCCTTTGAATGCTTCAAAAGATTCAAAAGTGAAAGCACTTCGAACTAATGGTGGCGGTGAATACCTCTCTAACGAGATGTATGACTACATGGTTGAACATGGTATTAGAAGACAGTTCCATTAGGGGAGTTTTGAGCTCCAAAAAGACCCTTTAAGAATTTGTGCAAGATCTCTTTTATATTGTTAAAATATTATAACACTAATACTTTTGACTTGCCATAACTTTTTAATCATAGCTCAGAATATGTCATGTAACATATCATTGGAAAGCTCTTGTTGAGCGCTTTCCAATGCACCAAACTCTGCTAAATTTGGATTTACCACTAAAAAGTTATGCCATTTTTAGTGTGGAATCAAAATGTGGACTCAAAAAGTTACGTTACGTAGATTTCAAATTTGAGTGTTTTGATTGGTCTATGTGTAAGAAAAATTTAAGAAAAAATATAATAAGGGTCTTTTTTGGATTTAGAACTCCTCCAATGACCACTTCCTATTCACCTCAATAGAACTGGATTGCAAAAAGGAAAAATTGAAATCTTTGCAACTCAGCCATATCCATGCTACATCAAGCGCACCTACCTACGAAGTTTTGGACAGAAGCTACTGCCATAGCTTGCTTACAAAGTAGATCTAGCACCAAAGTCGTCAACAACAAAACTCCTTATAAAGTTTGGCATGGACACAAGCCTAGTGTCAACCATTTAAAAGTCTTTGGTTGTATATGTAGTCAATCAGAACTCTGATTGCGTTAGCAGCCGTGGAAGACCTCGAAATGTACCAAATGGATGTCAAGACAGCATTTCTCAATGGCAACATTGAGTAAGAGTTGTCTACCTCCCAACCGGAATGATTCGAAGTCAAAGTCCAAGAGCACAAAGTGTGCAAGCTGCACAAAGCAATCTACGGTCTGAAATAGGCCGCAAGAGCATGGGTCGATAGAATCAACTCTTATCTCATTCAATTGGGATTTTCAAACACTTCAACCCAATTCAGTTCACATAGCTCTTTACATAGATGATGTATTTATCTTGTCTAACGACACTTCTCTTGTGCACACTACTAAGAGTGATCTATCAAAGGAATTTGACATGACTGATTTAGGAGCTCTCCATTCTTTGCTAGAAATTCACATTACTAGAAATAGACTTCAAAAGAAGATCTATCTTAGCCAGTAGGCATATCTAAAAAGCATTTTAGAGAAATTGTATATGTTTGATTGCAAACCAATTGATACTCTAATGGATCTAAGTATGGTATTGACTAAACCTACTTGTGCTGATTTTGATAGTGAAGTACTCGACATAGCGAAGTACCCTTATCATTCACTAATAGGATCTTTGATGTATGCAATGATGTGTACTAGATCAGATTTAGCATACACTATTAGCACGTAAAGTCAATTCATGTCTAATCCTAAGATCTCTCATTGGAAAGCATTAAAGAGAGTGATGAGATATATTCGGAGAAGTTTAGATCACATTTTATGTTATAATGGAAAATGCTATCGACCCACTCGTCCTGCGAGGCTACTCCGACTCATATTGAAAAGGAACAATCTCTACCAAAAATCTACCTCCAGGTTCTGTTTCTATCTGGCAGGGGGACCAATTTCGTGGAACTCAAGGAAGCAGAAATCAGAAGTAGAGTACATCGCAGCATGTCAAGCTTCAAAAGAAACTGTATGGATTAGGTTAATACTTCACGGCTTACATCACACTCAGTTCAATGCTACCACCATTCTGTGTGACAATTTGAGTTGTATTTCACTGTCAATGAATCCCAGATTTCATGGCAAATCCAAGCACATAGAAATCCAGTATCATTTCATTCAAGAGAAACTTTTCTCAGGGCAAGTAATCCTTCAATACTGCTCCACAATAGAAATGGTCGCAGACATCTTCACCAAAGCGCTTCCCAGGATCAAGCACCAGAAGTTCTTCAACATGCTGAACCTGACGAAGATACCAAGGCACCAACCGTGACCTTAAGAGAGACTGGTATAAATATCATAATCAGCTTTAGATGTCGTAATTTGTGATTTTCTTGTAGTTGATCTTCTCTAACCAGGAGCCAATTTTATGCCATATCAAATCTATTATGGATTGCATTTGCCAAACTTCAAGATTGCATTTGTAAATTTCAAGTAGATCCTAGCATTTCCAATTTAGATTTCATTCATTGGTCCTCCAACATTGATTTAATATTTTTCATGAGGCTTAAAGTGTATAGCTTTAGACCCTATGTACAATTTAAAGTCATGATTTTAGGTAATGGCGAGTGTCTTGAGTTCATAAAAACTTTTTTTGAGAAAACACACTTTGTCTTCTTCTCCCTCTTTGATGAAGCCATTGGGTTGCTTCATGAAGATTTTCTCCTCCAAGTATCCATTTCACAATGAGGAATAGAATTTTTTTAAAAAGAACCACCAACTACAAATATAGTATGTTTGTCACATTTCCTCATCAATTTTACCAATGGAATCGATTTTTCTTCCAACAGTTACATATGTAAGATATTACACTACATTGAAAATACTTAAAAGCTTTTGATGATTGATTAATATGACAAGTTGAAGAGCATTGAGAAGGCACGCTATTACTATTTATTTGAGATCTAGATAGGCTTTTAAAATAAAATGTGGTTTCAAATGTTAATAAAATTTATCATCTCAATTTGGTAGTTATTTTTCAGTAAGGTTGATCACTTTAATATAAAAAAGTGAACATCCACATAAATTATTTTTGAATATCTTAAAGTGAACTACGTCCAAAATAATATACTCCACTCAATCTTTGATTAGCCAAATTGTTTGTGCAATTCAATTGTCAAGAATTATACTTCGATAAAATGGTGTATCAAAAGAAGATAATTCAAGTACATTGCATTGTGTAGAGCTATAAAAGACACATCCAATCATGAAATATTTGATAGTGTAAAAAATCTAAAATTTTCATTAACATGAAAAAAACTATCGTGTACTTGAAAAAAAATCCCTTTATCAATTTTTAAATTTAAAATCAATAATTTTTTACATTTTAAATCCAAAAAGACAAGATAAATATTGTATCATAAGATGATAGAATCTAGTTTAAATATGAACTAATTATGTTATCCCTTTAAATATTTTTAATTTCATCCGACAAAGATTTTGGTACTATTATTGAAATAGATAGATGAAACTATGTTTTTGAAGTCCTATCAATAACAATAATAGAAGTAATGATTATTTTCACTTTGGGGGTGGCATTTAGAACAAACAGAACATACCATGTGAATTAATCATGATGTGCATCAATCAATGTGAAAGTGCTTTCACATTTTAGCATTATATCAATATTTCATCTTGTTCCATTTCAAGGAATTTAAATTGTTGTCATATTCTTTTATAGAAGCAATAGTCTATTTATACTTTATGTAAAAATGTAATAATGTGATACTAAATATTTTTGTGCTCAACAATGTATGAAACATGCTCTTCTAAAATAGTACAATAAATAATAACATGGAAGATCACACATCTTAACTTGACTTGTATTTTTATATGAATTGTTGTTTTAGTTTTAAATGGTTAATCTTACTTATACAAAAGCATGAGTTTCAAAGAAAAAATGTCCACATAAGTTTGATACATTACTCTTTTAGATAAAGATGAATATAAATCTTTTGATATTTAGTTTGTTAGTGGCCTTATTTATACGTTTGCTTTCAAGAATGTGTAAATAAGTCATTTCGATGTTTATTCTTTTTCTATTGATGAAAAGCATCATATTCACCATCTTTTGACAAGAAGAAAAATCTATATATCATAAAATTTTGGATATTGGAAGATTTTAAGAAAATATTATTTTTCTATTGATGCATATTAAGATTTAATTTTATCACTTCACTGTTACCAGAATAAGATATCTATACATTATGTTGAAGACTTTGACTCTAAAGAGTTGTTCATCAACATTTTGAAACCATCTGCAATAATATGTAATCTACAGTTAAGAAACAACTTCACATACAATGGACAAAATATATCAAGTTGATGGAAAAGTTTCTACCATTATTGATATTAGGTAAACATAGAACTCTTCAACACACAAAAAATAAGTGTATGAAAAAAATAAAGTCCTACTTGACACAACTATTGCGTGTTAACAATCATAAGTATTATTTTCAAAAATATGGTTAGTATAACAAATCTCTTATGTATAAATGGTCAATATAACAAACACCTTCTTGGTTAGTATAGCAAACACCTTATATATACATGATTGTATTATATAGTCATATAGATAGACAAGAACTTACAAGATCTCCGACATGATTGATATTTAAATATTTTGATGTTTGGAGCCCACTATATGTATGAAAATGTTTTGTTCCACATACTTGGAGAGAGATTTTGACGTAATAAGAATTTGTAGAATTTGTCAAAATTTAAGATGTTTTCTAGAAGGGCCATACCCCATAATCATGTTGATTGTTGAAGAGAGTTGATTTGTAAAAAAGAAAGTTGATTTATTTTTGTTATTGTCATTGATATTATAAACAGTATCATTGGTATGAATATATAGAAATTTGATATAAGAATCAAATGTTTTAGAAATTTAATCAAGTTTTTTAGGAAGAATATATGTCGTTAATTTTCACTCACCTAAGAAGTTTTTCTAAATTTTGTGATAGTTGTAGTATTGATATGCAATGCACGTATTTTATTTACTAAAAACTTAGTACAACAAATAATTCAGAATTTTGAAATTTTTAAAATTTTGGCTCATAAAAATTCTGCAACAATTTTCAAATTTTTGTGCAAAATATTTGGATGTATATTTTTCAAAAATATCAATGTTAATTCTTTCAATGTCCAAATATAATTATATTGCAGCTATGTGAGAATCTGGAATAGCTGCGTCCTTGACCTCGGCCTTGATTCCAATTGTCTCAATTCGGACTATCATTGACTTGCTCATGAAATTGTTGAAATGATCCCCGGCTTGAGTTTCCACCTCTCGATTGAAACCTTCCACGGTCAAATCTTTCGTCTCATTCTCTAACTACAAGAGCTTGATCATAGCCCCTACGGACACATGCAATATCGGTTCAGCGTGCAGGTGTACTATCGCTCGGGACCTTGGGCTCTCGCACATTGATTTGATATTAATATGAATATGTGATATCGGTTTAGCGCGTAGGTGTACGACCGCTCAGGATTTTCTTTAACTCGCACGCATTGATCCGATATCAGTACGGATCAAGATGAAAAGTAGAGGGAATATAAGAATTTTCAAAGATAATATTCTAGATTCCTCACTTCCGCAAGATTTTGAAGTGTGTGATCGTTCAAAAGGAAATATCGGCAATGAGAAAAGTATGAAGCCTCATAAACTCTGAATGGCAATACTAGACACTGATTAGTGTGATCTGCAGTTTTCCAAACAAACAAATGAGAGATTTCTTTGTGAAAAATTGCCTACATTGGCAAATCTAGCCATGTAGAATATTTGTACATTTTGTCTATATTGTTTGTTGGTTACTTGAATGGCCAAAGTGCCACTTGTACATACACACCTAAAGTAGGTTACCACGAGTCAAGAGGAGTGGTTGTGTCTATTTGGAAATGATTCCTACTTTGTAGGATCTAGACCATGATTTATGATGAGATTTGTACCTACCATGCACCTACCAAGCATGACTCTTGGATCTAGGCTAGGGTTTTCACATTAGGGCAAGAAAGTGCAGTCTACTTCCTTATTACATGCTGGATTTTCACCTAACTTTGCAAAGGAAGTGTGTTTTACTATGTATTCTCATTCTCCATAGTGAGAAGATAGAAACTTTTTGGAGCCTCAAGGAGAAACTCGAGTTTCCTCTCATTGTATGGTGATTACTCTTGATTTCCAATGAAACCCAGCTTTGGCACTTTGTAAACACTATCTAAGGCCGTACTACAGCCTTATTTCCACACGTGTGGAGTTGGATTATACTATTTGATCAATGCTTTGATTGTCTCTACTTGTTTCCTATCAAGCTGCTAAACTAGATCTTGTTTTCTGATGACTAGTTTCTGATAGATTGTTTAACAAACATACAATCACCTTGTGGATCATTCAAAGATCCATTTATGGTCCTTAGTACTGTTCTTTTCACATGGTATCAGAGCCAAGTACAAGGCCATTGATCTATGGTTGAATCTAATCCAGTTTTAGCAGGTTTTGGTGCAAAAAGCTAGTATTGGAAGGGCGAGCTGGTATCCAGGTTTTGGTGAGGGGATTTGATCCCATTTTTTTTCAGGATCAAAATCCATATTGTTCACACGTGTGGGCATCTTTGAACTAGCATTTAATAATCCATATTCATTGGATCATAGAAAATTCATCTGGTGTCAGTTTGATGTAATTTTTGGTGCAAATCCTAGGATAAGCTACCAAGATCACTTGCCATTGATTAGTTTTGAGTTTGTTTCATGAAAAGTAATCAAGCTAGGCTGATTTCAGACATTCTTAAAGTGGAAACCAGGTCTTGAAAGTACAAAGTGAATGAGAGAGATAGAGTCAGTTTTTTGTCCAAGAATAGCCAAGATTGGCAAGATTTGCTTGGCTGTAGTTTTCATCTCATCTTATCTTCATTCCAGCGTTGTGAGGGTGTGATAGAACTGTGATTACAAATCCATCTGTTGGATTAGAAGTCAACATTTGAGTGAAACACTGCAAGTTAGAAACCTTTGTGAGTTTCAAGTCCAAACAAATCTATATCTTGTGTGTATAATCTTGCAAGTAAGATGGGATCAGTGGGAGCCTACCTTCTAGAAGCTAGTGAGAGGTTAAATTCTACCAATTATGCTATTTGGAAAGTGAGGATGGAGTCACTAATGGTGCTCCAGGATCTTTATGATTTTCTAATAGATGATGAAGATGAACCTCTAGGTGCACAGGAATTAGTGAGATACAAGAAGAGGTCTAGGCTTGCACTTCACTGTATTAAGATGAATGTAAGCAATGATCTTTTAAGGAAAGTATCATCATGTAAGAGTGCTAAAGAGGCTTGGGAATCTTTAAAATCTATCTATGAGTCTAGGAACACTTCGAGGGTTCTCATGCTTAGGAATCAGATTCTACAAAGCATGAAGAGGAGTGATGAGAGTGCACAAGATTATGTGCTAAGAATCAAGTCTCTCAATAGGGAGTTAGCTTCCATTGGAGAGAAGATTCAAGATAGTGAGCTTGTTCAGATTGTCCTCAATGGTCTAGGGAGTGGCTTTACAAATTTGGTCCAAAGCTTTGCAATCCAAGACACTTTGCCTACTATAGAAAAGCTACACAGTGTATTAGTAGTTGAAGAGTGTAGGATGTTGCATACCAATGCAAGAATGAATGTTATTTCTCTGCAGGATGGTGATGAAAAAGCTAATTTCTCATTCAAAAGCAAGAAGAAGACCAATGGCAAGAAGAAGCACTTCAAGGAGACCAAGGAGAAGGATGAGGCTTCAAGCTCAAAGGGCAAGATCAAAGACAAGTCCAAGTACAAATGTTTTTTTTGTGGAAAGAAAGGACATTTTGCATCAAAATATCTCAAGAAGAAGAAGGCACAAGAGAGCAAACAAAGCAACATTGCACATCAGGAGGAGGAGGATGAAGAGTCAATCTTGATGGTTTCCAACAAACCACCATCATCCAAGAGCAACACCAATGATTATTGGTGGATTGATAGTGGGGCAGGTTCCCACATGACATATCAAAAGGACATATTCTCCACCTTACTTTTTTACAATGACTTACATAGATCAATCTATACTGCAAGTAGTCAAGAATGTAAGATAAGTGGAATAGGAACAATTCCCTTGTATGTGGGATCATCCAAAAGGATGAATCTTGATAATGTTCTTTATGTTCCTAAGGTAACCAAGAATTTGCTTAGTGTTGGCCAGTTATTGGATAATGGCCTAGATGTACAATTTAAGCATGGAGTTTGTTCCATCCTTAGAAAAGATGAATGTATAGCCAAAGGCTTTAAGCAAGGTAGATTGTTTAAGCTTGATGCTAATATTGCAGTGGAGAGTGTTAACTTGGCAAAGGTGGAGTTATCAAAGGTGGAACTGTGGCACAAAAGGTTGGGCCACCCCAACTACAAAGCCATCGAATCTATGGTTGCAAAGGAGCTTGCAGTTGGACTCCCCAAGCATTTGTCAAAGTGTGGGAAGAGATGTGAAGCATGCAGCCTCTCAAAGGCTCACAAACTACCCTTCTCAAGATCTACATCAAGATCAAACTCTCCTCTTGAGCTCATCCATTCGGATGTTCATAGTTTTTCACATGAGTCTAATGGTGGTGCCAAGTACTATATATCTTCATTGATGACTATTCTAGATTTTGTTGATGTACCTCTTGTCTAGCAAATCAATGGTGTTTGATTCTTTTGTAAAGTTCAAGACTTTGGTAGAAAATCAACTTAGTACCAAGATTAAGGTATTAAGGAGTGATAATGGAGGTGAATATATCTCCAATAAGTTGATTGACTTTTGTAGTTCTAATGGCATAAAGAGGGAGTTGTCATGTCCATACACTGAGTGAGAAGAAATAGATCTCTTTGTGAGTGTGCTAAGGCCTTAAGGCTAGATGCTTCTCTATCCAAACCATTTTGGGGTGAAGCAATAACTTGTGCTAACTATTTGTGCAATAGATTGCCAAACCAAGCCATTGGAGGAATCACACCATTTGAAGCTCTATTTGGAGAGAAGCCCAATCTCAAGGATCTCAAAGTTTTTGGATCCACTTGCTATGGACAACAATCCTTGGATAAGAGAAGGAAGGATGAAGCAACATCCATCAAAGGCATCTTTGTGGGATATGGTGAGAATAGCAAAGGTTATAGAGTCTTCAATCCCATCACTAGCAAGGTGATAGTGAGTAGGGATGTTATTTTTGATGAATGACATGCTTGTGATTTGGATGATAATGCTACTAATCATCTTGATGCCAAGGATCATGCTAGGATGGAGGAGGAGCTTCCAAGTGAAGAAGAACTTGAGGATCCACCTCAAGATGCAAGAACTCCAAGAACTCCAAGAAGATCTACAAGGGCAAGATCCGAGCCATTGAGGCTCACCTATGATGGTCAAGGTGATCAAAGGGAAAGCTCATCATCTTTCACATCTTATACCTTTCTTACTTCAATGTTAGATGAGCCAACATGCTATGAAGATGCTTGTAAGTCTAAAAGTTGGATGGATGCTATGCAAGTAGAGTATGATGCTCTTATTGAGAATCATACTTGGGATCTTGTGGATCTTCCTCAAGGGAAGAAACCTCTTGATTGCAAGTGGGTGTTTAGATTGAAGTATAATCAAGATGGATCAATAAGCAAGCATAAAGCTAGGTTTGTTGCCAAAGGTTTTTTACAAACCAAAGGCATTGATTATGATGAGAATTTTGCTCCTGTGGCTAAGCTTGTTACTATCAGGTTGATCATTAGTCTTGCTACAACCTTCAATTGGGAGCTATTCCAACTTGACTTCATAAATGCATTCCTCAATGGTTATTTGGAGGAAGAGATCTACATGAGGCAACCCGAGGGCTTCATCAAGGCAAAGCATGAAGGAAAGGTGTGTTTTTTGAAGAAGAGCCTTTATGGGCTCAAGCAAGCACCTAGAGCATGGTACTCTAGGCTAAACTCTTTTCTCATTTCCATCAATTTTGTAATGAGTGTCTATGATCCATCATTGTATATAAGTTTTTATGATGGCATGATCATTATTCTTGTTTTGTATGTAGATGACATTATCTTGAGTGGTAATGATCTAGATGGAATTAGAGATGTAAAAATTGCTTTAGAAAAAGAGTTTAAGATGGTAGATCTCGACCTATTGAGATTCATTCTTGGAATAGAGGTTATTAGAGGATGTGATTTTAGCTTCATTTGTCAATCTAAATATGCTACATCCATCCTAGATAGATTTGGAATGAAGAATTGTAAAGGCATTGAGACACCAATGGAGCAACATGTAAAAGCATCTATTGGTTGTGATGAAGCATCCTTTGAGGACATCACATTATATAGAAGGCTTATTGGCTCCTTGATCTATTTAACTATAACTGGACCTGATCTTAGTTATAGTGTTGGAAAGTTAAGCCAATTCATGCAAATTCCTCTAGTTTCACATTGAAAGATGGCCAAAAGAGTTCTTAGATACATTTCATTCACTAAGAATTTTGGTATTTTGTGCTGAGGAACTAATCTTGGCTTACGAGCCTATAGCGACTCGGATTTTGCAGGTGACAAAGTGGATAGAAGATCAACAAGTGCCTTTGCCACCTTTCTATGTGATGGAGTAGTAGCATGGCTTTCCAAAAAGCAAGATACCATCTCCCTATCTTCCACAGAATCCGAATACAAGGCCTTGACATCAACATGCAAGGAGGTCTTGTGGCTCAAAAGGCTATTGGTGAAGCTTCATGTCATGGAGGAGGAGATCCCTATCATCTATTGTGACAACCAATCAGCCCAATCACTTGCAAGTAATCCTACATTCCATGCAAGGAGCAAACACATCGAAATTGCTCATCATTTCGTGAGGGAAAAAGTGCAAGCTAAAGAGTTATTGATAAAAGCATTGTGATCTCCAAGGCTAGATTTGAGGAGGAGTGTGAAAAATTGCCTACATTGGCAAATCTAGCCATGTAGAATATTGTACATTTTGTCAATATTGTTTGTTGGTTACTTGAATGGCCAAAGTGCCACTTGTACATACACACCTAAAGTAGGTTACCACGAGTCAAGAGGAGTGGTTGTGTCTATTTGGTAGTGATTCCTACTTTGTAAGATCTAGACCATGATTTATGATGAGATTTGTACCTACCATGCACCTACCAAGCATGACTCTTGGATCTAGGCTAGGGTTTTCACATTAGGGCAAGAAAGTGGAGTCTACTTCCTTATTACATGCTGGATTTTCACCTAACTTTGCAAAGGAAGTGTGTTTTACTATGTATTCCCATTCTCCATAGTGAGAAGATAGAAACTTTTTGGAGCCTCAAGGAGAAACTCGAGTTTCCTCTCATTGTATGGTGATTACTCTTGATTTCCAATGAAACCCAGCTTTGGCACTTTGTAAACACTGTCTACAGGCCGTACTACAATCTTATTTCCACACGTGTGAAGTTGGACTATACTATTTGATCAATGCTTTGATTGTCTCTACTTGTTTCCTATCAAGCTGCTAAACTAGATCTTGTTTTCTGATGACTAGTTTCTGATAGATTGTTTAACAAGCATACAATCACCTTGTGGATCATTCAAAGATCCATTTATGGTCCTTAGTACTGTTCTTTTCACATTCTTGGCAAACCTCTCTCACAAATGGCACTTTTCACAAAAGCTAGGAAGTATTGTAAAAATCTCCCCACTCAACAAATTTACCATGTCAATAATCAGATAAGCAGCATCAAGCATTCACCATAAGCAATCACCAAAGAAGGCAGAAGAAGAACATGCACTCTCACTCAACACTCTATAAACACACTGAATGTAAAATGTACAAATAAACCATGAACCCTGATAGAGAGAGAAAACTTAGGAGTAGACTACTAGACTAGCCTACGGCTAGTTACAGCTGGTAATAGTTGTCAACAATAAAGTACATCGTGAACCGTAACAATGAAGTTTATCATTGATTTCTACCATTGGCTACTTTAGAAGGTTTATTCCCTTATTTTAACAGGAAATTACGATTCTTGGGAATCTTTTAAAAGTTGAAGGAGAGTTTTGATGGAATTACTGATGCATGCATTTGTGTGAATGAAGGATCAAAATACATAAGTATCAAAATTTATGAATCGAAAAATATTAGACCCGATCCGATTCGATACTGGGTCGAACACGTTCGAAAAAAATCAATCCTTGACCCTATGAATGTAGAGATCATAAAATCGATTCTTCTGTATTTTTTATGTCCAAAGACCAATACTTGAGGGAAAGACGAGAAAGACAGATAAAGGAATGAGAAGAAAGAATGAGACGTAGAGAACGTGAAAGAGAATTAAAGTAAGATACCAATACTGATCGAACCTTTGTCATCAGAAAGTGAATCTGAAAAACAAGAATCAACCAGCCCACCCCACTCAGCAAAGTGAACCGGAAGATATGGGTGTTCTAGGACTGTCTTCTTCTAAAATCCGATATGATTAAGGAGAAAGTCTCAGAAGACACAGACAGTTATGTATCTCAATTTGAATCGATTGTTGCGAGTAACAGAGAAAATATTGATGTCGATATATTGAGAATATTTCCTGGACTTCTTAGAAAATAAGCCAAAACATAGTTTAGTCAAATTGAGCCTGATCTAATAACAACTTGGGGAGATTTAAAAACCCAATTGCTGAAGCAATTTAGAAAAATTTGGCTATTCAACTAGAATTCTGGCCCAGTTGAATTCAATTAAGACAAAAAAAGAAAAAATCTTTGAGAAAGAATACTCAAAGAGTGAAGAAATTAATTGGTCAATTGACTGGAGTATACCCGGTGGCTATGAAAATCGAATGATTCTTGCGAGGATTACCTAAAAGAATAGATCCATACTACAAGAGACAAGGTCCATTGATAATTTGAAACAAGGTCCCATTGATAGTTTGAAACATGTCATAGTATAGCAGATTTTGCAGCGATATTCTGATTCTCTTGCGCGAAGTATTCTTCTTCGGCTTCTACAACAACGCTACAGATTATTCATCTTTATCTACAGAAAAATGGCGTCGAATCACGCATGGAAAGCCAGAACGGAAATTCCATTTGAAGAATGGAGGATAGGTGCGGAGCTGTTCAAGCTTACCATGATCAAGTACAAAGATAAGTCGCTGCTACTAACTGACGTTTGCAACGAAATGGAGGACAGAATTAGAATCAGAGAAAGCGTATGCTATTTCTCAGTGCACCACCGCACTATTGAACTGACAAAAGAGGAATATGTTGAATGCTTTGGATTATATACTCAAGTATCGGTAAAGAAAGCAAAGAAAATTATGGATTCTACGCTCCTAGACCAATGGTTTGATTTGACAGAAGGTGAAGATTCAATTTACCAAGAAATGACAGGCTATAAGGTCAGTTATCTGAAGGATTTCGCATCTGTAGGGTTTGTAAAATGGATGTGTGACATGGTATTCGGTGCAGATAAAAATACAACCATTTCTGCTTCCAATTTTAGATATTTATTGCAATCCTATAACGAAGAACCGGTGGATTTAGCCACTGTATCATATCAGATGTTCCTAAAAGCACTGAAAAAATCTCAACACATCAGAGTATGGGAACCGCAACTAAGCCATCTGGCTTTCCATTTGGAATTGTTAAATGAAGTTGAGATCGAAATTATTGCTAGAATGATTACTCGTACTGTCGACCACATGATTGAAGATGCTGCGGAGACGAGCAGAACCCTGCTAGGTGCGGAGGAAGAACACAACTCAGACACTAAAATGATTCAGATTGATGATTCACAGTCATTAATGGACCATATGATGGAAGAGCAACAATATAGGAGTTGGAAATGTGTGGACAATAGAAAGCCCTAATCGAATGAACGAAGCTGTTGAGGAGGATATTGAAGAATTGATTTATGAAGATGCGTACCAATCTGCTAAGGATATCAAAGAAAAATTAAAAAGGGTGAATGTAAAATCATCTACTGAAAAAATATAATGATCTAACGTCTAGCGCAATCTTTCCAACTTTACAATTTTGCTGAATAATGCTGGAAGTCTATTAGAATATGTTAGAAGTAGAGAACAAGACAGAGACGAGGTTGGTCGACTGTAGGATCAAGTGCAACAACAACAAGAAACGATTGTCGCGTTGTTTGCAACTACTGAATTGCTGCTATCGTCAACAACAAAGGACAAGGAATTGGAAGTGATGTGAAAGGCCGAAGAATTCCAGCTTCAAAAACTAAGACAAAAGGATCTTCAAATAGTCCAACTACAGTAAGAAGTTGAAGAGCTGCGAGCAGATGTATCGAACAAGAAGAACCAAATCTTTTGCTACAAAGGATTGGAATTTAAAACTGCAGAAGGAACTGGACGATGCCAGACTTAAATTGATCGTAGAACAATCCTATCAGGCTGAGCGGCTCTAGTACAAGATGGAATTAGTTGGAACATCAAACTCTGAAAGCATTTGTAGATACCCTCACCAACGGAAAAAGGATGTATGATAGTAAATCGAACCAAATTTGAAAAGTACAAGGCTGATACCATTGAGTTGATAAAGACTAAATTGTTGAACCCCTTAGTTACTGTTGGCTGATTCTAACGAATTCTCAAGATACTCGACTAAAGCTACCCAAGAGCACCTCTCACCTTAGACCGAGGAGGTCTTTAAGAAGATGAGACGAACGAAGACTGAGAGCCGAGTATGAGAGCCAAGGAATGCTAGTTAGAATGACAAGCAAAAACTGTGTAAGCCTCATGGTGAATCCCGAAAGATGGAATGACCATGTAGGAACTAGTATTTCTAGGCAAAGTAATAAATGCAAGTAAACCCCTCGTAAAGAAAGTAGAGTGAGCCACCTTTTGATGGTGACCTCTAGTGGAGAGCATAATTCTACTTGTAATTTGTGTAATGTGAAAATGCCACTAGGATGTCACCTAAGGAGCTCTCTTGCTTATTTAAGAGACTCCCTCTTTGAGAAGAGGAGCTTTTTGTGTAATGTACCCACTCCATGTCCAAATGAGAAGAGCCTCCACGAGTTTGGTGCATCCATTGAGCTCCTTGAAATAAATGCAAGTAGACCCCTTATTAAGAAAGTAGAGTGAGCCACCTTTTGATGGTGACCTCTAGTGGAGAGCATTATTCCACTTGTAATTTGTGTAATGTGGAAATGCCACTAGGATGCCACCTAAGGAGCTCTCTTGCTTATTTAAGAGACTCCCTCTTTAAGAAGAGGAGCTTTTTGTGTAATGTACCCACTCCATGTCCAAATGAGAAGAGCCTCCACGAGTTTGGTGCATTCATTGAGCTCCTTTAGAATAGTTTCTTGTTTCAATTCTGTGGATTAATGCAAGTACATTAGTGTTTAGGATCTCATTTCAACTCGTTTTTGCAACATTAGAGTAGGATTTCAGTCATTGTTCAACGGTTTTGCATGCTGATTTGATGGTTGAATGTTTTGACAAAGAACCAGAACAAGATAAGCCAACTGATTCCCTAGACCAGAGAATCAGTAAACACTTACAAAATTGTCACTTGCACCACTCACATTTTAAAACGATCAATAAAGCAACACTGCCCCTGATCAGATCCATTCAAGAAACGTGGTACATTTCAAGATCTGTTCACAGCTCAAAACGACTTGCAACCACCCTCCACATGTCCTACATACAATCTCAAATCCTTCTACATCCTCCTCTACCCACAGTTTACCCATCGTCTGCACCTCCTTCGTCACCATCTCAGCCGAGCACGTTCTCTCTCATCTCAGTCGAGTCTCCCTTCCTTACCATCTCGACCGACGTAGGTGCTTAACAAAAAAAACAAAAAAAAAATTCAAAAATCTCGACTGATTCATTTTTTGACTCCAATCTCGACCGAGTCCCCAAACTCTCAAATCTCGACCGACTCGCAAAACTCGTTTCAACTCGACCAAGTCACCACACACTCAACTCTCAACCGACTCAAAAACCCTGTAAAATCTTGACCAAATCGCATTTTAAAATCTCGAACGAATCGGATTTTCAAATCACGCCCGAGTCCCAACTTTATTAAATCTCGACCGCCAGGTTTGCTTGCAATCTCGACTGACGAATTTGATTGATGTCTCGACCGATGGGTTTGCTTGCAATCTCGACCGACGAGTTTGATTGATGTCTCGACCGACGTGTCTGATTGAAATCTCGACCGACAGGTTTGCTTACAATCTCGACCGGATAGCCTTGTGAAATCTCGACCGCGTCTGCGTTTCAAATCTTGACCGGGTCCGCCAACTTCGAATCTCGACTGGGTCCGCCAACTCGAATCTCGACCAGGGCGTTCTCTCATATCTCGACCGAAGAAGACACTTCATATCTCAACAGACGCCTCCACTCCATCTTGACCGAGCCGCCAAACTCCATCAAATCTCGACCGCGTCGCCCCCCACTCCATTTCGACCGAGTCTCAGTTGCGAGCAATCTCGACCAACTCAAAAAAAACACAAAGATTTTGATATTTCGTTATTTTTCGATACTTCACTAATTTTTCGAGCCTTCGTTAAGTTTTCGCTACTTCGTTATTTTTCGATACTTCATTAAAATTTTCGATATCATCCATTTTTTGACACTTCACAAATTTTTTGACCTAGTCTATATTTTTCTTTCTTTTTCTTCTTTCCGATCCACTTCTCGACTCCATTTCTTGAACTTCCACTCTGTTCGAATATCCATTTTTACCGCCCATCCAATTTCTGAGTCATCCACGATTTTTTCGAGTTCTCATTTTTTCAACTTCCAATTTCTCGAGTCAAAAACCAAATTTGACGATAGTTTGGACCCTCAACGATTTTTGCAAATCTTTGAGAATGTGTGTGACGTTTACGGCGAAACATCTCCCAACGGTATGGTCCAACTGTTTTCCATGACCATGATCGCTAAAGCACGTGACTGGTTTTTTAACCTCGATCGTAAAGATAATTTGGATTGCTCTAATCTGAAAGAGTCCTTTATTAATCATTTTAAGCTCTTTTGTTTGATAGAGAGTCCTTTTGTCAAATTGAGTAACATCAAGATGACAAAAGATGAACATGTACGAGACTATATCGAGCGATTCAAATGCCTCAAAAGTCAAGTACAAGAACATCCCTCCAAACATATGCTCATCATCTGGTTTTTAGTTGGCCTTCCAAGATGAATAAGACGTGAGCTTAAATCCAATGGCGAATATATGAGTCTAAAGTTAGCTATGTCTGATGCTATCAAAGAAGAAGACAAGGGATCAGATGTTGATCAATCCAGGGAAAGGAGAGCACCTCGTGCTCCTATCCATGAGTCGAAGTCGATCGAGGACACCCGAGATCAGCTTTGGAAATCACAGCTAGAGTTGCTTAATTAGCAAAATCAACTGCAGATGGAGAAACTCACCAATGAGTTTCAAACTACCCTGAAGTCTATCCAAAGCAGTATGCCTGGTCAGCCAAACCCTGCACAAATACCTTATAGACGCAAACCCGTATGGTGCCCACATTGTCGGACTACACATCCTGTTGATGCTTGTCATTCATCTCAGCCTATCCAAGCACATACAGTCCAACAATATGAAGAACAACTGTCACAATCTAGACATTCCTTGATTTATCATGAATATCCACCTGAAAGTCCAGAACCACTAGCCATACAAGATGGTTATGCCATTACGCAAGGGCCATTGAACAACAAATGTTTCATCTGTGGTGAAACCGGCCACTTCATGGTTGATTTTCCAATCAAAACCAAGTACCACGCCGAGTGTCCCGACTGTGTCAGAAAACACAGTTTCAAAGACTGCCCAAAGCAACCAAACAAGATCCTACCTGCCCGACACGTCAGTTATGAATCACAATAGGATCCTCACGAGAACACCACACGAGCACCATAGCAACCAACAGTTCAACATGCTGCTCACTCGAGAAGTTCTTTCAGAACTTCTACATTACCATGACATTTACCAGATCGATCATTGATGATAGACGTTATATGAAATGAATTATTGCATGATATAGTGAAAACTGATATTTCATCATCTGCTCCTATTCCCAGACAAGAGCACCCTCTCCAGGGAATTGACATTTTCTTCCCACTCCTGCAACCTCAAATCTAAATGTCTATCCATTTTTTGATGAGATTTCCACTAATTGCATATCACGAACCAACTTTGAGAAATCAGAAATCTAAACAGAAGTTCATTTATGAATCTCATGATCCGAAGGATACTAATGGGAATAGTATCTTCTTCTTTGTTAGATTTTTTATGCTCAGTCTTAAACAAATCGTTCAAGTAATGAGCATCCTGAAAAATCGAAGGCCGATTTCATATTTTTGGACCTTCACATTTTTCCTTTCTTTTACCTTAAACAATTTTTTAGGCACCTTTGCCCTTTTTTGCTCCTTAGCAAAAAATGCGACACACTAGCCAAGTGGCCAGAATGCCTTAGAAACCATTCTTAAGGCACTTTTCTTTTTTCCACCTTCTTCGCCTTTTTTTTCGCACTCACAAAAAATGTGACACAGTGGCCAAGTGGCTAGAATGCTTTAGAAATCATTTTTAAGGCACGTTCTCCTTTTTCATCTTTTTCGCTGCCTGTAATCTAAAGGCACCTTTGCCTTCTTGACTGACTTTAATCTAAGGCACCTTCGTCTTTTTTGTCTTTTTCCGGCTTCTTCGCTGCCTTCAGTATAAGGCTGGCCAGAATGCCTTAGAAACCATTCTTAAGGCACCTTTGCCTTCTTCGTTGCCTTCAGTCTACAAGCACCTTAGGGATCTACATACCTTTAGTGTAAGGGTCAGGAGTTGCATACCTTCAATCTAAGGGCACCTTCGGGTTTTTCGACTTTTCCGCATTTTTGCTACATTGGCTGACCGACATCGCCAACTTATCAGCAACCCTAAAAACAGCTGGACAAACCAAATACTCCAAAGGCGATTAGCGGTTACTAACTTTGTACATATGCAAAGACTGGCATAAATAGCATTAAAGGCTTGTAAGATATTTTTTCCTCGACACTTGTAAATCTATATATTAGCTGATTCAAACTATGTAAGTGTTAATTGAGTTAATTGAATTTCTCTTTTCAATCAGAGTTTTTTTGTAGCCAGCATTATCATGCTCAACAAGCTGAAGTTATTACTTCAAGCTATTCTACTCACTGTTGATATTAATCAGAGTGCAATTTTTGTCTCACTACTGCGTCATTCATTTGCGCATTCTGTATGAATTTTTCTACTTGAATAATTCTGTTGCTACTTGTTGCGTTTCCATTCCTACACGCCACGCTCAATTCTCAAACTTCCGCTACCGCTCACGCGCCCCTGCCGTTTTACGACATGGTATCAGAGCGGACATTTCAGTAATCGACATTTTTACTGCCGTATTATTAGTCTTGTTTCTATCAAGACGTCTTTCTAGCAAACGCGCAACCAATAGAATTCCAACAGTCGTTGTTTCTACCAACGATCTCGTTCAACCAGAATGGATCCATCATCTAGTTCATCTCTCATTGATAAACTCGATGGAGATAACTGCCATCTCTGGAAATTCAAGATGAAGGTTATACTTCTAGCCAAAGAACTATGCGACATCGTTGATGACACAGAGCTCAAACCAGAAGGTGATGGAGACTGAGAGATGGCAAAGCATTTGCCATGATCACCCTCAATATCAAGGATACTCAGATCAATCACATACGTGTTGTTCGGACCACTTAAAATGCATGGGGCATCCTAGCAACTCTCTACGACATTAGAGACGTTACATCCAAACTTCATCTGAAGAAGAAATTTTTCACCCTCAGAATGTCTGATGCATATAGTGTCTCGAGTCACCTCAACACCTTCAAGAATCTTATGGAGCAGATGACTGCAACCGGCTCAGTCATAGAAGATTCTGATGCACTCATGACTCTATTATCGAGTCTACTTGAAGCCTAAGAAAATTGGGTAATGGCAATTTCTACCCAGGAGCACCTCACTCTATTAAGAGTAATTTTGCTGCTCCTACAAGAGGAGATCAGAAAATCAACATCCTCCTCAAGCTCAGGATCGGATCCTCAAGCTCTGTATTCAAAAAATTAGAAGTTTAGATCCAAGAGATCTACAAAGTCGGACTCTACTTACAAGAAGAGCAACATGCAGTCTAGACCAAATTCCAGTTCAGGATCGAATTCAAGCTCTTCAGTGCAAAAACTTTTCTACAGATACTGTAAGAGGACTAGCCACAAAATCAAGGGCTGCCAAACTTTGAAGTACAACATCGAAAAGAAGAAGCAGTTCCAACAACAAGCACATAGTGATACAGCTTTCATGCAAATGGATATTCAAGGCAAAGTACCACGCTGAAGGAAGGCTAAATCGTTACAAGTCCAGGCTAGTCGCCAAAGGATTTTCTCATATTCTAGATCTGGATTACTCAGAAACCTTCAGTCTAGTCGTCAAACATGCTTCAATCTGCCTACTCCTCTCCTTTGCAGCCGCAGCAGATTTTGAAGTCCACCAGATGGATGTTAGACCGCTTTCCTCAATGGAACCATCGAAGAAGAAATCTACATGACGTAGCCAGAGGGATACGAACTCAACGGCAAGCAACAGCACCTTGTATGCAAAATCCACAAGGCGCTCTACGGGCTGAAATAGTCACTCAGAGCTTGGTTCCAGAAGATCAACACATTTTTGATAGAGAATGGTTTCATTCCAAACTTAGCAGACTCGAATGTCTATTTCAAGTCTGTATCAGATTACTTCATCATCATCACTCTCTACGTAGATGATACACTCTTATTCAGAAATAATCTGAATCTAATGAAGGATACAAAATGCATGCTGGCCCAAAAATACATGGGTCCAACCCACTATTGTCTTGGAATCCAAATTCAACAAGATCGACCCAGCAGACTGATCTTTATCAGCCAGCAACAATATCTCAACAACATGCTGAAAAAGTATGGAATGGCCAACTGCAAACCCAATTTCTTTCCACTCGACCCTGGACTAAAGCTATCAAAGGAACAGTCTCCTCAAACTGAGGCAGAAAAGGAGGAGATGAAGCGCTACCCATTTCAATCCATCATCGGCGCACTGATGTACGCAATGATCTACACACGTCCAGACCTTGCATATTTGGTCAGTACACTCAGCTAGTTCCTGTCAAATCCAGACGCAACTCATTGAAAAGCGTTAATAAATGTCATGAAGTACATCCAAACAACGACAACTCTCAGCATCTGCTACGGAGGTAGCCAAACTGCCAACATCCTTGAAGTCTACACATATGCAGATTGGGCAGGAGATGTCGACACCAAAAAATTAACTTTTGGATTTGTATTTTTATACAACCAAGGCCCAATCTCATGGAATAGCCGGAAGTAGACCTCAGTTGCATTATCATCAACGGAATCCGAATACATAGCTGTCACAAATGCAACCAAAGAGGTGATCTGGCTCAGGCAACTGCTTGCAGACCTCAATCTTACACAAACACTTCCTACAACAATCTATTGTGACAATCAAAGCACAATAGCACTTTCTCTCAGTCCGGTATTTCACTCTCGAAGCAAACATATAAAAATCGGGTACCATTCTCTTAGAGAGAAAGTGCACAGTAAGGAAGTAGAATTGATCTTCTGCAAAACAAACTACATGGCAGCCTATCAAAGGAGCAACATCTATGACATCATTCAATATGAGTTGCAGTGGGTCCTACAACACATTAGGGGTGGAATGATGTTGGCTGATTTTGACGAATCCCCAAGATACTCGGCCAGAGCTACCCAAGAGCACCTCTCACCTTAGACCGAGGAGGTCTTTGAGAAGATGAGATGAACGAAGACTGAGAACCAAGTATGAGAGCCGAGGAATGCTAGTTAGAATGACAAGCAAGAACTGTGTAGGCCTCATGGTGAATCCCAAAGATGGAATGACCATGTAGGAACTAGTATTTCTAGGCAAAGTAATAAATGCAAGTCGACCCCTCTTAAGTAGAGTGAGCCACCTTTTGATGGTGACCTCTAGTGGAGAGCACTATTCCACTTGTAATTTGTGTAATGTGGAAATGCCACTAGGATGCCACCTAAGGAGCTCTCTTGCTTATTTAAGAGACTCCCTCCTTGAGAAGAGGAGCTTTTTGTGTATTGTCCCCACTCCATGTCCAAATGAGAAGAGCCTCCACGAGTTTGGTGCATCCATTGAGCTCCTTGATCATGCTTGTTTCTTGAGTGATGCATTCATGATCTTGCCCTTCCATCCTTTGTGTGTGGTTGTGGATAGTAGAGTGGATTAGCTTTTTTGCTTTCCTAGAGTGGATTAGATTTCATTTCTTGTTTGTGGATTAATGTTGGATTTAGCATTCATGTGAACTAAATAGGCTAGGTTTTTTATGTAATTCTTGCATATCCCCTTACAACTCTATTCTTGATGTTCTTGGGATGTCCAATAATCAAAAGACTGGTTGGTTTCTTGATTCTTGGACTGCTAAAATGTTGTAGAATAGTTTCTTTTTCGGTTCTATGGATTAATGCAAGTATAGTAGTGTCTAGAATCTGATTTCAACTCGTTTTTGCAGCATTAGAGTAGGATTTCAGTCATTGTTCAATGACTTTGCATGATGACTTGATGGTTGAACGTTTTGGCATGCATGATTGACTGATTGTGGTCATTTATGCATGTGCTCCAGTGCAAGAGTGACCAATCTGAGTGTCATCTAACATGCAAGACAATACTAAAACGTTAATCAGTCCATTCTGCCTGCTTTTGGGTAATGTAATAACAAGAAAACATCCAGAAAATGTCTCTGATAACAGGCAGAACCAACCTTGAAACTGTTTTGGAACAAGAAGAAAGAACCAGAACAAGATAAGCCAATTGATTCCCTAGACCAGAGAATCAGTAAACACTTACAAAAAAAAACAAGGCTCTTTCGACTGTTGTTTTCAAGAAAGCAGAGGAGGAAGAGTCTATGAGTTCATATGATGATCAATCCAAGACTAGTGAAAGAGTAAAAAGCCACCAGAAAGACCTAGTGGAATGCAAATCCCAGAGATTATCAACGAATTTGGAACGACTGTTGTTTTCAAGGAAGCAGAAGCTTGATTGATGTTTCCATTACATAACGTATATGATATTGATGTGATGTATCTACATGCCGATAATGCGCTGGCAGCGCATTTCTGCCTCATGCATTCATGTACATAAGATATTGCTTGATAGTTATGCTATGCTAAACGGATCACCAACACACTTGATGGAACACCGATTGCACTGCCTTCACAACACTTGATTGATTGAACAATTGTGTATACATCCATGAGGCACCTTTATCGCTGAAAGGACAATGATGATAGCACTACGGTTTACGTAGGAGTCTGCCTTCTCAAGGATAACGTTGGTACATAGTTGGTTGACAGCGAACTACTGCCTTTTATGTGTAATTACAATTGCCACATGATTTATGGTTTATGATATGTGCATACAATGACAAGCAAATGCCATATGTCTCTTTCCAATCCTCGGCATAAACTCTCTTCTTCTTCTCTTCTTATCCTTGGGTGTTGTTGCTTCCTCTTCTTTGGAGTACTCACTTCCTTGAACAAAAGGCTCAACAAAAGGATCATCATTATTAAAATCAAATTCTGATATCAGCTTCATCGTTTGTACTTCTTGGTCCTTCATCACTGGTTTAGCTATCTTTAATTGCTTTAGCTACTCTTCCACTTTCCAAATTCGTTGATAATCTCTTGGATTTGCATTCCACTAGGTCTTTCTGGTGGCTTTTTACTCTTTTACTAGTCTTGGATTGATCATCATATGAACTCATAGACTCGCAGTCCATCATGATTTGCAACCTATACTTGCTTCTAAAGTAAATGAAAAGCATGCATCATCTAAGTTATTATATTAGAAGGTATTGGATCGCGATCCAGCACCCTTCTTATGCCATAGTTTACGTTCTACACACAGTCCATACAAGCATTTCTTACGTATGTTATCAGAAATAAAAAGCAATAGATAAAAAGGGATATCATTTCGTGTGATCGTGCTGATCAAAGAGCCATAGACGGGCGCTACTATGCATAAGCCAGCATGAGGAAGAAGAAGACGAGGAGGAGAAGAAGGCAACAGAGTGAAGGCATTGATAGTGGCGCCCTTCTTATATAGCCTTTTGATCAAATGAAAATTGGAGGGAAAGTGCACTTTTGAATTTTGAACCCGTCAAAAAAAATTCTCATACATATCATAAGATGACTAATAAAACCACCCGGCACGGTCACGAAATACTGACAATGCAAGGTTATATAGTTTTGAGTATCGTACATTGAGAGAGAGAGAGAGAGAGAGAGAGAGAGAGAGAGAGAGAGAGAGAGAGAGAGAGAGAGAGAGAGAGAGAGAGAGAGAGAGAGGGAGGGAGGGAGGGAGGGAGGGAGGGAGGGAGGGAGGGAGGCGAGGGAGCGAGCGAGAGGAGAGAGAGAGAGAGAGAGAGAGAGAGAGAGAGAGAGAGAGAGAGAGAGAGAGAGAGAGAGAGAGAGAGAGAGAGAGAGAGAGAGAGAGAGAGAGAGAGAGAGAGAGAGAGAGAGAGAGAGAAGCTTTATTAATGTCTTTTCCATGCCAAAATGCATATAAGACTAGTAATGTACATGTCAAGAATGTGGTAACAATGGAAGCGTATGAAACATCTCCAAAACGGTAACATAAATAGCAAATCTAAAGCTACGAACTGAAATAGATGTGATGATATATGAAATATGTGGGAGCATATATACTGCTAAAAGTCATGAGTGAGGTATGACACTATCATCCAACCATGTCCTGCTGATGCTATAAAAGGATGTAACATGGGTCGCAGCATAAAGAGCCGCTGGTGGTCTCTGACGTCATCTAGGAGGATGAAGAGGTTTCTTTGTGATAAGTCGAGTAGCTCATGCTGCAACATGAGTATGTGTGGGACACTGTCTCCGATCTCTGTGGGCAGGTAAGTCACCATCATCATCATCAACATCAAATACTAGGTCTCGTCCTCTCCTCCTGGAGAAGAAAGAAGTGATCTGAGGTTGAGAAACATGACTCTGATGGGCTGTCTGCTAACACAAGTCTTGTCGCAGTATAAACATCTCTCATATCATTAGTGCAATGCATCGGGAGTCCTCATAGGCAAGGAGGGATTGTAGGGTGATAGGTGTGTCACATAACAAACAGTGGTATCCCCCTCTGATCTTGTAATACACCAGGCACCTAAAGATAAATTGCTCCTCTGAGTCCACCTCATCTGAGGAGCATAACTGGCAAATCCGCTCCTCTCTTGGGTTACTCTAGAATCTTCCAGTCTCAATAGCCAACTGATGTGATGATACATGGAGCTGTCCCAATGTAAATCTAAGATAGTGTGATAGTCTTGAGTCCAAATAGTGTGGTAAAACTGAGAACCATGCTATGTCAAGCCCAATAAAATGAGTCCAGTAATAGTCGAGTTTAACCCCAAGCTGTCGCCTCCAAATACGATCAAGATATGCCCGATATAACACGTTTCTGATATACTAATGATTACCTGAGGGAAGCTCTGTAGTGGAGATAACAAATGATGTGGGATGTCGAGGAGAACCACGACAGTCAATAGCCCTAGTCATGAAGGGAGCATGAGAAAACAAGTGTTGTTTGTGTATAACTCATATCTGCATCAAGCTCTCTGAATATATGTGATAAGCTGGAAAGTGGCATCTATCTAAATGGGTGGAACAACAAACTCTACAAAAAGGATCTCATGTGGAACCGAGGGCTTCGTCCGAATCATACAAGCTACCATGGTGGTCGATAATCGTGAAATGTTGGCCCAGTGTGATGAAGGGAGACCGGTACACCATGTCTCTGTTGCATACAAGGTTGTGGGGGTGACAATAGTATCAAAAAGTCTACACTTACTACGAGCATGTCGAATGAGCTTCTTGAAGCAGAATGCTCAAGCTAAACAAGAGAGGAATGTCCCTTCCCAAGTCGGGTGGTGGTAGCTTGTCGCATGCTGAAGGTAGGACCAGAAAAGAGTATCCCCAAATAAGTATAAGAGGAAACGATCTCTAAGGCCTGTCCATCTAGGATGAGCTCTTGGCGCTGCATGAAGGCTTGAGAAGTGTTGAAGACCATAACCTTGGTCTTCGCAGTGTTCACCCCCAATCCCCATCTGGTACAAATCCATGTAATCAATCCAGCTGCCTCCATAACCCCTCTCTGGTCAAGGATACTAGTACCACATCATTCTCATAGAGGAGAATAGCAATCAAAATGGTGCCAAGTCTACAGTCAGCCTCGCCACATTGTGAGATGACTCACTCTAACTCATCAATGTACAATTCAAAGAGAACCGGTGAAAGAGAACATCCTTGTTTCACCCCAATGGTGCTCCAAACTGCTAGAACAATATATGTGGAGAAACCAAGGTCATGAAGTCTCTGAATGAGCAGGGAGCGTGGCATAGAATCAAAGGCTTTCCTGAATTCCACAAAACAATAGTAAACTCTCTCTTTCCTGTACTTAGTTTTCTCAATCAAAGCTGCAGTGTGAAAATATGGTCAATGGTAGAATAATGAGATCGAAAACCTGTTTGTCCCAATGCATATAATCTCCAGGCTTCCGCCTTTGAACTCATTACAAACTGGAATATGGTACCATAGAGCTTCGCAAGAACATGCCCGATCATGATGGTGCGGTAATTACCATGAATCATGGGGTTATGATTATGAATAGGATGGATGATGTTTGTGCACCAGGATGAAGGAAAGCCAAAGACAACAGCGGAATTGAGGAGAGTGGCTAGTGTGGGAGCAAGGAGGTCGGAAGCATGGGTTAGTTCATATTCAAGGTCTTCAATATCTCTTGCCTTATGGGACTTCATTCTCTTGATGGCTGCAAGTATCGATCGATAAGAATACTCTCTCATCTGCTCCTCTTCCTGCTTGGTTTGGGGACATTGGTCCTTTGACAAATGCAGGTCTGGATCCATCGGTGAGTGAGCTAATTTACAATTCATTAGATTGTATTTGTTAAGAACATTGTGAAGATACCTTTGTTGAGTGATGTAAATCAGACGTCTCGCTCTATCTCTGTGGATCTGAATGCCTAGACAGAAGTGAGCTTCACCCAGATCAGTCATGTCGAACTCTGAAAATAGCATCTGCTTGGAATCCTTGACCAAATTGGTATTATTGCTAAAAAGCAACGTATCATCCATGTATAAGGCGATGATAATGAAGGATTGCTGCACTGACTTGGAATAAGCGTTGCAATCAACAGTGCTTGGTTTGAATCCTTGTTTGATGAGAAATGTGTTGATCCTCTGAAACAAACTCTGGTAGACTGTTTCAAGCCGTAAAGTGTTTTGTGGAGTTTACAGACATGATTCTTCATACCTTCTAGAACGTATCCTTCGGGCTGGATCATGTAGATGTCTTCTTGTATAACTCCATTCAGATAGGTTGTTTGCACATCAAGTTGATGTACTTTGAGGTCGGCAGCTGCAGCATAAGACAGGAGTGCTCGAATCGATGAATGTTTGACTAGTGGACTGAAAGTCTCGCTGTAGTCAACGTTGGGGATCTGAGTGAATCCTCATGCTACCAGTGTTTGGCAAGCTTGTAAGCAGTTGCATCACTCTAAAAGTGGGAATCCAAATGCTTTTAGACTAATATAAGTTTGAAAAGTCAAACTCTAAGTCTAATATGAAAATTGGCCTCAAATGCCAAATAAACAAATATATCCAAAATATCAAACTAGTTGACAATTTCTCACAAGTAACACACAACATCACGAATCACCATTCGCCATCTTGAGGGAGTAAAATTTCTTCCTGAGATGTAGCTTGGAGGCTATATCTCGCACTTCGTATAGTGTGCTCAAGATGTCCCAGACTTCTTTTGATGTCTAGGCCTCGGATACATGGCCGATCTGGATATCTGTAATGTTGAGAATGATCAGTGCGAAAGCCTTTCCATCCTTCAGCTTCCATCTGGCGATTGTTGCGTCGTCTGCTTTGGGTTTCCCTTTTGCACCTATAACAATGTCATACAATTCTTTGGCCATTAGTACAGTTTTCATCTTAAATTTCCACAGATGGTAATTGGTTCATCAAACTTGTCCATGATGGGACTGGCTTTCCCTTGGGAATCCATGTGGAGGATTAGTCTAAGTGATAGGAAAAACTGTCAGTGACTTAAGTATGAAAATCTGGCACTGAGTTACAGAACAAGAAGACAATTACTTTATCGGCTGGTAGATTCTTGTACTGCGGAAGCTTATCAGGCTACGAAAATAGCTATGATACCATGTTGGAGAAAGAGGGTGTGTGAGTGTGAGAAACGAAAATAGACCGAAAAGAAAACGAACTCGAAACTCGAACAAGAAACGAACTCGAACAAAAAGTGTTCATGCGCAGCGGAATGAGCTATATTACTCTTTCCCTAAGCACGACTACCCCTATCAGAAACAAACAGAACGTTAGTGATAGAAATCAAGTCGTTCTAATTACGTAGCCAAACATTAACAAAAACATCAGAAGAATAATTTGTCGCGAATAGCTAGACAAATTATTTGTCGCGAATGATTCGCGAAAAGCTAGACTGAGCTTGACTGATAATCAGTCGCGAATGATTCGCGAAAGACAAGACTAAATATTAGTCATCAATAGCTAGACTAATAATAACTCGCTAAGAATAGATTACTAGATTGAGCAACAAAAAGAGTCAGACAGAATGAAGAAAAGCATAGCAATATCGACAAAATATGAACGCAGAACAAAAGAGCTGTTATCAGATTAAGTATAGCAAAATATACATGTCAATAATGCGGTAGAGCACAAGACAATAGCGGACGAAACTGCATGCTCTATAAAGCTAATTCAATTTGTAAAAGAAATGAACCTATTACTAACAATAAAGAATCAATGCGCAAGACATCTACTTCATCTATCTTTGATAAGCTTCTGATGCTATTATTTTACACACACACTTGTTCATCTATTGAATACGCAAGTGGTATTCAATATATATACACAATGTTATAGGTGTGCAGATGAAAAAAGTACAAAGTGGATGTGCTGTCTTTAGGAGATCATGGGTGGCTACTGTCGTTGTCAAATCTGTTAGCATAGTTGCAAGGGATGAGTGTGAAAAGGCCGCGACGTTAGCTCTCGCTGAAATGAACGTTGGTGAAGATGCGAGGAATGCGTCACTCTGACGAAATGCCTTAGGATTTGATTTACAGGGTACCTTCGCTGGCACCTTTGACATTTCGTAAGGCAGTGTCGTCTTTTTCGCTTGTCACAAATCACGTGTAAAAACACAGGGGGGTGGAGTTGTAGTGAGAGAGGGTGAGCATTCAACGAGAGATGGAGGTGGGCAATCAGTGAGAGGGGTTGAGTAGCCATCAGCGATGGGGAGTGGGCAGTCAACGAGGGAGGGTGAGCATCCATCAACGAGGGAGGGTAGAACAATAGCGAGGGATGAGGAATCAGCGAGAGGGAGGGATGAGGTGGCAACGACGGCAGGAGAGCGAGAGGGCCGGTGAGCAACAGTGGCATGAAGAGAGAGAGAGAGAGAGAGAGAGAGAGAGAGAGAGAGAGAGAGAGAGAGAGAGAGAGAGAGAGAGAGAGAGAGAGAGAGAGAGAGAGAGAGAGAGAGAGAGAGAGAGAGTGTGTGTGTGTGTGTGTGTGTCTGTGTGCGTGTGTCTGTGTGTCTATGTCTGTGTCTGTGTGTGTGTGTCTGTGTGTGTTTGTGTGTAGAAACTAGCAGAGTTTTACTAAGAAGAGAATAGAAGATACAATACAAAGGAAATGGCTCCTTTTGTTAGATTTGAAAGGTGAACCTCCTTCACTCTGATTGGCCACACTTCAATGGCAAGGATTATAATCCAAGCACTTCAAATAAACCCAAACTCAATCTAATGGTTCTAAGAAACAACATGATCCTCCACCTAAAGAAGTGTCGATCTCATGGCACTTTCCTACATTTGTCGTGGAAGAGAGTTGTCGACACGTTTATTGATGGTGATGAGCTGCTTCAAAAAAATCGTGGATAAGAGATGCTTACATAAACTCTGAGGCTTTATTGGATGATGGTGATCAACAAGAACATGGACTTGCCAGATTTTCAATAATACCCATAGGGGTCTATTGCCATTCCAGATAACCTTGTTCATCGACAAATGAGTAGTCGACGCCATCTATCAAAGGACCACATAATAATTCTTCTTGATATTGATCCTCGTAGACTGGCACAACTGCTCCCAAAGACATTGTCGAACATTCACTCAATTGGTACTACATATATGGCATGGTTGATTGACTGTTTAGTCTATTCAAATGCTCATAATAAGCCTGCACTTGAAGACTTTCTTTAGCAGTCAATCTCACCAATTGAGAACAAGGCGTAGACGTTGTAGGTACTGGTTCTTGCTGTACATTTGGCCTCTTTAAACTTGAATTTCCTGGATTTGGCCTTTTAAGTATTGTTGTACCTGAATTTGGCATTGGTTTGGGGGTGTATTGCATCATGGAACCATCAGAACTTGGTTGAGTCTTGCTCATCGTTGATGTTGAAGCTGATTGGCAATTGTCAACCTTAGTCTTTTTCTCATGATTGCACTTCCCACTTGAAGGTTGCGTGATTGTGCTATTTTGTGGACCTTGTGCCGAATTGCCTTCAAGTCGCTCCCTTGACACAGGTTTTCTTAAAGACTCATCACCAAAAAATATTTTGCAGTGATTGTGCCAAGAGACTTGGTAAAATCCGCTGGACTGCATCGATTGTCAATTTTTTGACTTTCTCAATTACCATTGGCTTGATAGATTCTACCAGCTCTGTCTTCTGTGATGTTGTTATTAGTTTTCTCGTGGGTGTGTCTACGTACCTTGGGACTTTTGGCAGATTGACTTTTTCCTCACTTGTTTCATACCCCGGTGGCACTAGGATATTTCGTTTGTAGTGCATTCTATCTGTAAATTGATTGGTCAACACAGGTGCATGTCGGTATACATAAGAAATACCTCCTAGCTATTTGTGAATTCCACATCGGACAATCTCGTCATGGATAATTGACTCCACATTGTACACACCAGGGATCGAATGTTGATGGATCCCCTCGATGTGATCAATTGGCTCGACGATGTTTTCCTCCGCATCCACAACACCTTGTCGAGTGCGGTAAACCATCGCCTCTAAGTTGAAAGGCATACACCGGTAATAGATGTCCCTTAGGATCTTCCACAAAAAAGCTAGTAGGCTATTGTGGTCTTCTTTGGAGTTCAAAGACATGCAAGATGATATAACCAAAACTTCTACCTTGCCAATGCTTGTTGAAAAAACTTGTGATTTAGACAAATCCATCTGGCATCCATCCCGTCGGTGAGCTCCTTGTCAGCTTGAGTCTTCTGTTGCACCTGATCCACTTGTCTTTGCTTCACCTCGTTGTCTTCCGGGGTTTCCATTCTTGCTTGAACATCGCTCGTTGATGACTCTTCTTCCCTTAATTCCCCATCTAATGATTCAACAATGTGACAGGGAAAATTCATCGTCTCGTGGAAGATCTACAATTCCATCTTGGCAACATCCTTACAGAGTTGTACAAGTGCAACATAGGATGCTAAATCTACCTTACCAGATCTGATTTTTTTGGGTAGTCCAAGATGGCACTTTGTCATGATGATCTGTTCGGGAAGCAATGGATTACAATCCTTCACTAGGTGGTAGATCGGATGGGTGTAGTCTTGGATTGTCTCACCAGGAAATTTATATAGTTTAGACAATTTTGCAAAGATGGTCTCCATGGCTGAGCATTATAATGTTACAAAGGTAATTAGGTTATGGATTGCTTCAGTGAAGGTGCAACGATGATGGTCTCCCAACTCGTTTTGATTGTGTGTGTTCTTTTTTTACAAAAAAAATGAAAACAGTAAATAAAACATTGATCAGTCTGGTAGCAGATGGATGTAACAAATGAACAAGATGAAGGTTATATTGATACAGATGAAAATCAGAAGGGATGGCACATAGAATGGAGATGGTATTAGAAAGTGAACAGTGTGGCGACGCGGATGGTAACTGATGTGAAGGAACAATTGGCAACGATGGTGTCAGGCGGGTGGGGTCCGGGGCCTCAACCGCACTAAACGGTATGACTCGTATCTGATCGTGCGGGTGATTGGCGTGTCAAGTCACTAGCCGATGAAACAATTTTTTTAAAAAAATTTAGATTTTTTTGAGTATTGATCTGATATTCACTCATTTGGTTCAGTCCAGGGATGCTGAATCTTGATGGATGTTGTGACTGCAACCTAGATCTAGAAGAATCTGATCAGTTTCAATTGGCTAATAAAGTTATTTTAGCTCTTTTTCTTGGTTTTTTTCAGATAATTCTTTGATCCTAGCTTTGATTGGCCTGAGATTTTCACTACTAATAAATCTGAGGCAGATCTACCTACTGATCATATTTGCGAAGGTTACTCAATGTGAGGGTTCTTTGTACTGTTTTGCAGTCAAAAAAACAATTTCTTGCAATCTACTAGGAATTAACTCTTGCCCTCTTTGTTGTAGCTGGATCTAGATTGGATCTAGCTTATATCAAACTGGTAAAAGTTACTATAGCAGATGCGAGCCTTATTGATATTTGCGAAGGTTTAGGATAGAAAAAAATTATTTTTTCCCTTACAACTTCATCAATACTTCATACTCGCAGACTTGGTCCTAGATCAAAAATGTCATTCTGACCACAATGGGCCAGATTGCGAAGGTTACTTCTACGAGGGTTCACAGATAAGATGAAAATTACAGTTAGGTAGTGGCACAGGTGTCATCATGAGGTTGGACCTCAAACTCCCATGACTCGTACAAATCAAATGCATGATTAGACATAGGTAAATAGGTTCATACCTTGAGTTTCACCAAGAGCCAACACATCTTATTTCGTAGGGTTGCAAAAGTGAAAGTGATGCACCTCAATTTCTCACTCTTATTTCATTGGATTGTGGGATCCAATCACATCTAGAGGTTTATAATCACAATCATATTCAAGGGTCATAATGTGTTAAATAGTGTAGGAACTCAAGCTACTACTATATATATATGATGAGAGTTTTTTGTACAAAATACTTTTTGTTTGAGTCATTGGAATTGCTTGTAGTAAAAATTTGAGAGCTTGTCTTTTTTCTCTTTTAGAATACTTTGTATTTAAGTTTTGGGTCCATCAATTTTTATTTGGCTTGAGTAAAGGAGGAGGACAAAACTTAAAGATGTCTTGTATGTTCCTTCAATATTTAGAAACTTGTTGAGTGTAAAATGATTGACAACGGATGTGATGTCAAGTTTGATTGCAACGATTGCTTTATCATCAAAAAAGAAAATGTTATTGCCAGAGGGTAGGAGTTTCAAATGTGAATGTGATGGAAGCCAAAGGTGAACTTGTTCCTCAAGAGTAGATATTAGAGCACCCAAATCTCAAATATATGGGTATTGGTTTTGATGTCAAGAATGATGTTTTAAGTGTGAAAAAAAGTGCTTCTAATGTTGTTGATGTCAAGGAGTTTGCATGGCTCAAGGAAGAGTCAAGTGAAGAAGGTGTAGAGCATCAATCTAAACACCCAAGGACACCAAGGAGATCATCAATATCTAAGGAGAAGCCATCAAGGATTAGTTGCGTTATCAAAGGTATGCAAAGGAAAGACACTATCTCATTCACCTCTTACACTTTCATTACTATTTTGATAGATGAATCAAGTTGCTTTGATGATGTTTTTAAATCTCAAACTAGATTTGAGACAATTTTACATAACTATGATGTTTTGATGGAATACAAAACTTTGGCGGTTTGTGGTTTGTTGGGGCTTAGTGGGTCCCGTCACTAAAACTACTTTTGGCCAAGCCTTACCAAGTGTGCCTCACCATAGTACACTATTGTACAGTTAGAGTAATAAGTGCGAGAGCACTTATTACAGTTAGAGTAATAAGTGCGAGGGCACTAGCATCCTACGCGTATAAGCCCAACCCAATGAGCGCATTACTATTTATTTTAAGTTGTTCCATAGAGACTTGGGCCCTAGGTGTAAATAAATAATGTAGAGGCCCAAAATTATAAACTCAAGTTGCAAATAAGGAATCTAACTTGGTCAAAGTTTGACTCACATGATTCATGTGACTTACTTTGTGCTTTCTTAGAACCATTAGATTGAGTTTGCGTTTATTTGAAGAGCTTGCAAGGATTAGAATCCTTGTTATTGAAGTGTGGCCAACCAGAGTGAAGGAGGCTCAACTTTCAAATCTATAAAAGGGAGCCATTTCCTTTGTATTATTCTCTTATTAACAAAACTTTGCTGACTTTTACACAGACATAAATACACGCAGACACAGACATAGACACTCTCTCTCTCTCTCTCTCTCTCTCTCTCTCTCTCTCTCTCTCTCTCTCTCTCTCTCTCTCTCTCTCACACACACACACACAGAGCCAGGGAGCGCCATCACCTGTCTTGCCGCATAGCGCTTTTTCTCTTCCTTTCCATTCTCTTCTTCTCTAACCCTTTCACTTCATAAAAAATCTATTTTGTGGTTGTTAGTGTAAGTGGGAAGTAGAGTAGAGTGCGGTCAGGAGTTAGTTTTACATTTTTTTGTGATTTTTTTTTTGATATGAAGAGAGATTGTGAGGTGGGAGGTATAAGATCCAAGCACCCAATCCCTTTCATAAATCCAAAAAACCCATAAAAATCAGGAAAAATCACTCTTTTTGACAATTTGTCCAAAAAACCACCCAAAAAACACATAACAAATCTGATAACTTTCTGCTCTGTCACCTTCACCCACCTGACAGTACCTTCTGCCACATCAGCAAAACCTATTGTATTTCAGGCAAGGGTTAGTTCCAAGACATTTTGTCAAAATAGCCAAAAAAAAATCCAAAAAGCCTTAAAAAAAAATACTGCTTTGTAACCCTCGCCACTCCTGTTGAAGCTAGTTCTCACTGAGACAAGCTTACAGACGAGTCTGCGAGAGTTCTTAAGCAATCTAAGAGGTCGTGCAAGAGTTCCCAGGATCCAGACAGTGCATTTTTCACCCAAAACTCTCGTAGACCCTATTTTTAGAAGTTCTTGTTGCAACTAACCTTCGTCCCTTCTGCTAAAGCTTCCTCACATTGAGAGTAGTTTATAGACAAGTCGGCGAGAGTTATTACTGCAATAGTAAGCTATGCGAGAGTTCTCCATACAAGAAAACTTTTGTCCTCTTTCACATTGCTTCTTGAAACAAGCTATTTTATGACATGAATGAACTAATGCAACTAAACCTACTATTCACACGTGGAAACATGCTCCACACATGTGATATTGACATATGTACGTGAAAATTTGTCAAAGCTATTATTTGCATATTCTTCACATCTTTCACAAGTATGCTCTACATATATTATGTTTCGTGATTAAGATATGTCCATTTTCAACCAATTCTAAAAGAACTTTCATGTATAAAGCATGTGGGAGTTGCTGAGAATTTAACATTTCAAGTGTAGACTTTAATATAGTGAATCCCACAACTATATGCTCTAGCTTCAAAATATTGTAGGATCACAACAACATGGCCGCAACATAGAATTCTAATTTGGAGTTTTGCAAAAATAGACATGAGCATTCAAAGTTGGCTCTATGGAGTGCTAAAAAGAATTGCTTAAACGAACTATATTATGGGACTTCATGTACAGTCATAAAAAACCTGATTGATGCACCAAGATTTGATGTTTTCAAGCATGAATTTACAAAGCAACCCCATCACATAAGTAATAAATTATTCAGGTGCAGCACTTTTTAGATATCATGCCAAAGAGAACATACCATATCGGTTCAACCTATAAAAGAAACTACCGCTAGATTAAAAACCATGTGAACTTCTCCTGTGTTGATCCTGAATCCCATACTTGTCAAGTTTTGATACTTGGAATGAAATTCAAGCCTGGTCAATGTGATGGACGTAATGATTTTACATGTCAATGAAGGGATAGTTTGGAGTACAAGTGATTACTCAAGAAAGTGTGGTTAGCAGGATCATTTCAGTTTCAACAATGCTTCTAGCTTCAAGTAAAATTTCTCAGATTTCTCGTGCAAGCTCAGTCAAATCTTCCAGCACTATTTTCATTAGCAAGTCATGATATCTTTGTAAGATTGAAGATGGCTCCCTCGAACACGGCAAGTTTCTAAGCTGATTTATGGCAGTTTATAACTTCAAAAAACTTGCTATTACTAATCTGGTATGCGTGTTTGCTAAATTTGAAATGCATGCCATCAAAAACCACCTTTCCTAAATTTACTTTTGATGTCAGAGAATTCAGCAGTGCAGCTCCATGTACCCACAGCACTCAAAGCTTGCTTTTACAAGCAATGACTATGCTTATTAAATGAGGGATCATAGGTATCTAATCTTTGCTTGTATGATTAATTATGTGTAAAGAATCATTGTAGTTAGAGTTTCAAGGTTAGAAAAAATGTGTGGCAAGTAGTCGAAACTAAACATACTCTGAGCTTTGCTTTTGAGAACTAACCCACATAAAAGTGACTTTAATGACAAAATTTTGCTTGTCCGAAGAATACAGGCACAACTTTTGTTGAGAATAAACAAAAGTCATGCATGGACAACAAATGTGGTCTACGCGTGTGACCAACATATTATCTGAGCGTTTAGCACCCAGGATGGTCTTCAAGTAGACTATCTATCTAGGGTCTGGGGGAGAACTTTTGATCTCACACACACCTTCCATCTTGCAATTCTTTGGCAGCATCCACACAATGGCGAGCATAAATGCCTTCAATGCAGTAGAGGCAGGAGGATCATGCAAATTAACAACAAATTGCTGAAAAACTTAGAGATAAATGGTTTCAAAGCTCAAACTTGCTCACCCCAAGAGAACCAGAATGTAGTTATATTATAGAACTGATTGAAAGCGTTGAAGGCTACTCTCAGCATTGTGTGCAGACCCAGAAGCTGCAAATTGGTAAGTGCAGAGTTGCAATCCACCAAGAATAAACTCTCCCTCTGGCAGCTTGATGGTGAATACACAATTAAATGATAACCAAGGAAAACTCTTTGCAATGCTTTCTTGAACAATAGAAGTTACCCTCCAGAACTGTTGGTGCGAATTCTCCAAATGCCCAAACCATAACCCAGTCTAATAAGAATTAGCTCAAGTAACATATGAAAGATACTCAGCATCTTAACCTTAGATCCAGGAATTTCTGTCCAGTTCACAGCCACCTCCACAATGGGGATGGATAGGCGCTTGCATAGATGAACAAGCTCTACATCAAAGCACCACCTGCATCAATAAGTGCATGAACTCATCAACTGGCTTTGAAACAAAAATATAAATGTCATCTAAATAGTAATAGATTCTGTTGCCTATGTTTGGAGTCTGGATTCTGTATGAGACAATATGATCCATTAGAGAATGTGCAAAACATGCAACAATACGCATAGAAGGCCTTCACACGATAAGGCTTCAGATAGACACATCAAAATCAGGTACATGCTAAGAAACTGCCTGAAATCTAGAGGTAAACCTTAAGCAATGAAGCACTCAAACAGCTCTGGGGCCTGTACATGACTAATATAAAATGCGTAACCAGAAATATACATAACCAACAGTAAATGTAAAGAGAGGCCTGCGGAATATATGCAGAGTAGCCAGTAGGCCTGTATCCTGTAGTCCGTAACTCTCCCTGGCTATAAAGAACATTGCCCCCAATGTAGGCAAAATAAGATAAAAACCAGTGCCAGAGAAAAATACTGCATCAAGATATCCCATCTGAGAAAGGAACATCAAGAGAAGCCAGAGCATCCCGAGAAGCAATGGTAGCTGCAAGTGATCAAGCCAGATCAGCCAGGATAGGGGTATGATAAAAAACATCAATGGGCTCCCAAGTAGCCTCCTCAATAGGACGACCATCCCACTGGACCAAAAACTAAACCTGCCGATGGCGACGACTATGCAATAAGCGCACCTGTAAAATAGCAGCTAGCAGGAATGGAAAAAGCTCTGGATCTGTAGGAAATGAGGAATCTCGAGGAGCATCATCCTCAATAGCAGCACGTAATAAACTGACATGAAAGATATCACAAGCCCGAGTAGCAGCAGGTAACTCAAGACAATATGTAACTGGACTGAGGCGCTTAAGAATCTGAAAAGGCCTATAATAGCGCGGCGCAAGCTTCTCAGTAGAAGCAAGACCCTGTACAAAACGATGGCGAGCAAAGCGTAACCGGAGGAAAACAGTATCTCCCTCTGCAAACTCAACATGGCGCCGATGACGATCAACAATGGTCCTGTACCACTGCTGAATATGTTGTAAATGAGTAGCAGCTCTAGTAATAATCTCCCGAGCACTCAAAAGATAAGATGCAATAGTAACAGGCGCATCATCTGGAGGAGCAGGTATACCGGGTAGAACTGGTGAGTATCCATGAGCAAGCAGGAAAGGAGAAACACCTGTGCTGGAACTAACAGAACTGTTATAACTATACTCAGCCAAACATAAATGCTGATCCCAATCATGACCAGAAGGAGAAACATGATGTCGTAAATAATCCTCCAATACCCGGTTAATAACCTCAGACTGAGTGGACGAAGGTGAACTGACAGATGTGGGACTTGTTAGAAATAATGAATAATAATGTTACTTTCCATAGGTTACTTTGACCCAAAAGGTCGAGACTTGTGTAACCATGGGTTAGGTTTATTATTTAGACCATGTTAAGTCATTTTTAGCTAAGTTTGACCCAATTTTGGTCTAGTAGTAACTCGTGGGTCCAAGTAAAGTCTAATTATGTTAAGGGACCCTATCTTGACTTTTGGGGGTGCCCTATAATTCGTAGTGGGTTTGGAAGGTTCTAGAACTTAGGGTTTGGAAGAGTCTAGGCCCTTGGAAGGCCTATTTATATGTACTCATTTTTCATTTGTAATTCATTCCCTTTCAAGCATTGCTACTACATTCTCTCTCCTTGAGGGCGCCTAACCCTCTCCCTCTTCCTCTTCTTCTTCTTTTTCTTGTATATGGAGATTGAATGTGAGAAGGATCTTGGCACTTTGATTTCCTACATGGTATCAGAGCCATGGATCTTCTATGCTTGATTTAGGGCACCCTACCAAAAGAGATCGTCTTCACTTAGGAATCACAAAAATTCAGCACCTTTGCTGATTTTTGGAGTGAAGATCCGTTTTTTGACTCTTTTCCGTTTTGCAGGAGGGCGCCACACATCAAAGAAGATAACAGGATTTTGGGCGCCCAAAAATCAAGTTGTTGTTTGCTGATTTTTCAGGTTGCAAGAAGGCGCCATTAATTATCTTCTTTGGGGCTTCTTTTAGGTCGCCCACATCCGTGTAGGTTTATCCTACTTCCGTTGGTCCGCTGCTGCCCTATTTTTCAGATTTGCTCCTTTGCCAGGAGGGCGCCTGTTACGAGCTCGTAACCAGTGCCGAACCCTAGAGAACACAGATAGGTCAGATACCACAGTCAGGGTCGTGTCCAGCGTACATGACCAACAGGGCAAGACAGTGTGAGTAGTGTGCCCCAGCACGGTCCATAGCCATGGCGGGCCTAACACAGCCTAGGGACCCTGTCAGCAGGATAGGGCCCCCAGTTGGGTCCCGACGTGCAGTCGGCCACGTCAGTGCCACGTGGCCGACACTTGGCAATAGCATGCTACCAGTCCTCACACTGGGCTAGGAGGGGCTTACTCTATATCAGGGAGTAGGCAAGGTTGGGTGGATCAGTTAGTGTTTGCCCTACTGTGGTGTTAGGATCTATTACACTGGTATCAGAGCCATCTCCATCCTAGGGAGTTCAGGAGCAACAGTAGAGAAAGCTATCAGAAGATAGGAAAGATCTGGGAGATTCTCAGAAAAGAATAGAGGAGGAAAATCGCTGTAGGATCAGCTTTCTAATCCTCCAATTTGCTGGATTTCTCAGTAGTTTGGAAGCATATCTTTTACAATAGCTTCAGCGCTGAAAAATCAGTTTCCCTCTCTGATTTTCGAGTGTAGATCACTATGATCTGAGCGGAAATTCAAGAGGAAGGGAAGAGCAGGTCCATCGCTGTATAGTCAGCCCTCAAATCTGAGTTTCGTATGAAGTTCTGAGTAGATTAGAAGGAGTTCTGATCTGAAATATTGTAGCAGGGCCAGCGCTGGACAGTAGGGTAGAAATCTCAGAATTTAACCCTGTTTTTCAGAAGTTTTTCAGGAGTCTGAGTTTCAGACTTGATTGTTACAGATCAGTCAGCTACTCAACTCAAGAACCGGGAAATTGGCACCGTTTTGAAGTTTCAAACTGGCATTTTCCGGGACAGCAGGTCTGAAATCTTGGGGAAAAGAGCTGAAAGGGTTCCTCTTCATAATCTCTTTGGAAGTACAGTCCTCAGAAACAGCTAAGTCATCTTTCCTTTCCCTTGTACAGTTGTAAATTAGTCTTTTAGACTTTTTTCCTTCAGAAGTTAAGGTAGCTCTCTTTCAGTTTCGAAGATGACCACTCCTCAGGGACCTGATCAACCCCAGGAGAGAGGCTTCGACGAACTTGAAACAGAAGCCTTGGCTTACAGAAAAGGGAAGGAACCCATGGAAGTAGAAGAACAGGAACAGTTCGCCGAAGAACTCGACGAACTGGTTACCAAGGAGCAGTTCCTCCAATTGGTAACAGAAGTGGATGAACTGAAGCTGGCATTAGCCAATTTCAAGTCCAGTGTGGACGACTCGTTCGCTGAACTCAAAAACTTGATTTTGAGCTCCGCGAAAGGAAGCCTTCCCTCCACTTCTCAGTTATCCCCTTCTCCACTTCCATCAGTTTCGGGTGAGACTTTACGGTCTCACCCCAGTGTTTTTAAAGATTTAAAGCCTCCTACTTTTAATGGGGAAGAGAAGGATAGAAATGCAGATATTCTACAAACCTTCCTCAGCAAATGGAAGAACATTCATGCTCTTAAACAGACCCCTGACCATTTGCAAGCAATTGAGGCCAGTCTTTCTTTAGGGCCTATGGCCTATAAGTGGTGGTTAAATCTCCAGGAGACTGGGCAGACTCCCCGGTCATGGAAAGCTTTTGAAGAAGCTTTCCTAAGAGAATTTCTACCAGAGAATGAACTTGATAGAGCCTGGGAAGCCTGGGAAAGAACAGTAATGGACAAGTCCCTCATCCAATATATCTCGCAGTATCGAGAGGCAATTTTAAAGATTAAAAATATGGATGACTATCAAAAAATCAGGGGATTTGTCCGTGGCCTCAAAGATGAATATAAAGTAGAGGTCCAGAGAAACTCACCTACTACCCTTGAGCAAGCTCTCAGATATGCTCAAATCTATGATGATTCAGTGGGTAGGAAGAGAGCGAGACAGCAACCACTTTCTGAGCAGCTTCCTCAGAAAGACTTTCAATTTAAAAAGAAATTTTTAAAAAGAAAGAAAGAAGATAAATTTAAAGGTGAAGCTCCTCAGAAACGCCCTTCACACATACAGCCCTTAAAACCAGATGATTTTGAGAAAGCCAAACAAGAACGTTTGTGCCTTGTGTGTATGGGCAAGGGACACACAGTCAGACAGTGTCCCAAGGGGCCTTTCACTAAAAAAGATAAAAAAATATGGGAAACTATGGTAAGTAAGTTAAATCTTGGTATTCAGGGGTACCAAGATCAAATAAACTTTCAGATAATGCACCTGGATCGAACAGACATTGTTCTCGGGAGAGATTGGCTCTACAGTTTAGGACCTTCCCTCCACAGAAACTATCAGGAGAACACCCTCAGCTTTCAGTATAAAGGCCGAGAGATCCAGTTGCATGGGGAGTATGATGTTCCCAACAGCCCTATGGTCTGCAGTTCAGAGCTCTATCAGCTAATCGGAGACGAAGACCATCAGGTATTCTTATGTGACTTTCAGTTTATTCCTGAAGTTTCTATTTCCAGTTCTATTCAGCAGAAAATCAGTAAATTAGAAACTTTATTGTCTAAATTTAAAGATGTTTTTCCTGAAGATTTGCCACATGGTTTACCACCTAGCAGAGAGGTAGATCATGTAATAAACCTAGTACCAGGTACAGCACCTGTTTCTAAACCTCCGTATCGGGTCAGCCGAACAGAGGATGAAGAAATAACTAGGCAGTTAACAGACTATCTTGGGAAAGGCCAAATTCAGACCAGTAGTTCACCATGGGCCTCACCAGTCCTATTGGTGAAAAAGAAAGAGGGGTCTATGCGTCTTTGCGTAGATTACAGAGCCCTCAATAAAGTCACAATTAAGAATAAATACCCTATGCCTCGGGCAGACGAGTTGTTTGATCAACTCGACGGGGCTAAGTTTTTCAGTAAAATAGACCTTAGATCGGGATATCATCAAGTCCGTATAAAATCGGAAGATGTCTCGAAAACAGCTTTTAGGACTCGTCACGGTCATTATGAGTTTAAGGTGATGCCATTTGGGCTCACAAATGCTCCAGCTACCTTTATGACCTTGATGAACAGTGTCCTCAGACCATACTTGGGTAAGTTTGTGGTCGTATTTTTAGATGACATCCTCGTCTACAGCAAAACGAGGAAGGAGCATCTAAAACACCTCAGAAAGGTGTTTCGACTGCTCAGAAAGCATAAGCTTTATGCTAAACAATCCAAGTGTGAATTCTTCGTTGAAGAAGTAGCATATTTAGGTCACATTATCTCTTCAGATGGGATTAAGATGGACCCAAATAAGGTTAAAGCCATACTCAGTTGGCTGAGACCTCAGAATATTTTGGAACTTCAAATCTTTCTTGGTCTGGCGGGATATTACAGACGATTTGTCAAGGAATATGCTCAGATAGCAGTCCCTATGACAAATCTCCTTAAGGGGAAGGGAAAGGAGTTCATTTGGGAGTCCGCACAACAAGAGAGCTTTGATGCTCTCAAAACAGCCTTAGCTACAGCACCAGTTTTAAAGGTCGTCGACCCCAATCAGCCATTTGTGGTCGAAACAGATGCTAGCGACTTTGCAGTAGGTGCTGTGCTAACTCAGGGTGGACGACCAGTTGCCTTCGAGAGTAAAAAACTCGAGCCAGCACAGACTAGGTATAGTGCCTATGAAAAGGAACTCTTTTCTATAGTCCATGCCCTTAAGACTTGGAGGCATTATTTGTATGGTGCCAACTTTGAGGTCCTGACAGACCATGAGAGTCTCAGATACCTTTGCAATCAACCTGAGCTTAGAGGTCGGAAAGCTCGTTGGGCAGAGTTGATGCAAGAGTTTGACATGTCTATCAGATATAGGCGTGGAAAATTCAATACAGTGGCAGATGCCCTTAGCAGAATGCCTATGATAAACGAGCTGAGTTTTACTCAGATTCGTAATGAGTTACTCGAGTCCTTGAGAGGGAAATGCCAGCATGATGCATTCTTCTCTATTATCTGGAACTCAGTCCAGAACAGACAGTTACAGACTCCAGAACCAGTTCCCGGGGCTGGTGCCAGTTCATCCAAGAATACGGCAGCTTCCGTTGAGGATGATGATGAGTCCGAGTATACGTCGTCAGATGACGTTGAGGATTCTGAGCCTGTATTACCCAAGCAAACCCCAGTGGTTGAGGGTCAGTTGACTCAAGGATTCAAATGGAAACAGTATTCCATTCAGGATGAGTACTTGCTCTATAGAGATAGAGTATGTGTCCCCAATTCAGAGGATTATAGGCAGCAGGTCCTATATGAATGTCATGACAATCCTAGCGCGGGACACCCAGGCATACAGAAGACCTATGAGCTTCTTCGTAGGCAATTTTTCTGGCCCAGTATGAAAAAGGACGTCCACCAGTATGTAACCAGTTGCCAGAAATGTCAAGTAAATAAAGCAGAGCGTTTAAAGGCAGGAGGGTTGTTGCATCCCTTAGAAATACCAGCTGGTAAATGGGAGAGTATCTCCATGGATTTTATAGTAGGCCTGCCTAAAACCCAAAAGGGTAATGACGCTATATGGGTCACAGTTGACCGTCTGACCAAAATGGCTCATTTTATTCCGACCAAAACAACCGTTAGAGCTCCAGAGTTAGCGAGGTTGTTTGTAGACGGGCTATTTAAATTGTACGGTCTACCTTCCGGCATAGTCAGCGACCGGGACAGTAAGTTTACTGGAAATTTTTGGAAGGCAGTATTCCATCATCTCCATACTAAACTTAATATGAGTACCACTAACCATCCACAGACGGACGGTCAAACAGAAAGGGTAAATCAAGTGCTGGAGGATATGCTTCGTGCATACGTCAGCAAGAGGCAGACTAATTGGGAGGAGTATCTCTCAATATTAGAGTTTGCTTACAACAGTACCAAACATTCAGCTACGGGATACAGCCCATTTATGCTGATGTACGGTTTTCAGCCACGCTCACCCACAGCTGTAGGGTTTAAACAAGAAAAAGTTGAAGCAGCCAGAAACTTTTTAGAAGACCTAAACCAGATGATAGAACATGCTAAGAGTAGCATTAGACAATCCCAGGATCGAGCCAGGCATTATGCAGATCCACACAGACGGGATGTGCAGTTCTCCACTGGTGAGAAAGTCTACTTGAGAGTCCCAGTTGACTCTAAAACCCTCAAATCAGGAGTGTGTGCTAAGTTGTCTCCAAGGTATTGTGGTCCCTTTACCATCAGTAGGAGACTAGGCGAGGTCACCTATGAACTAGAACTCCCACACAGCAGTAAGGTTTTTCCAGTTTTTCATGTGAGTCAGTTACGAAAAGCCTTAACCAGATCAGATAATCTGGTAGGGGACAGTGTTCTAGTTCTCCCATTGGATCCTCAACAACCTCCACATGAACCAGAGGAAATTCTTGATAGTAGAGAGACGCAGACTCGTCATACTCTATACCGAGAATATCTGGTTAAGTGGAATGATCAGCCTGTTGAGAATGCCACTTGGGAAAGAGGCAGCGTCCTTCGCAAGATTTTTCCAGACTTTGTCTTAGAGGACCAAGACAGTTCTTAAGGGGGAGGGAGTGTTACGAGCTCGTAACCAGTGCCGAACCCTAGAGAACACAGATAGGTCAGATACCACAGTCAGGGTCGTGTCCAGCGTACATGACCAACAGGGCAAGACAGTGTGAGTAGTGTGCCCCAGCACGGTCCATAGCCATGGCGGGCCTAACACAGCCTAGGGACCCTGTCAGCAGGATAGGGCCCCCAGTTGGGTCCCGACGTGCAGTCGGCCACGTCAGTGCCACGTGGCCGACACTTGGCAATAGCATGCTACCAGTCCTCACACTGGGCTAGGAGGGGCTTACTCTATATCAGGGAGTAGGCAAGGTTGGGTGGATCAGTTAGTGTTTGCCCTACTGTGGTGTTAGGATCTATTACAGCGCCCATCTACAAGCAATTTCTATTCTTCTGATTTGGCTGCAAAATCAGCACCCTTGCTGATTTTACAAAGTGAAGATCCGCTTCTTTTTGCTTGTTTCCAGGTGTGGAAGAAGGCGCTAATTTTTTTGTGATGATCCAATCACATTCCGAGGCTGAAAATTGGACAGCATATTACCATTTGTAGGGTGTTGCAACAGCCCTATCCGTGTGTGTATTGTTCACACTTTTTGGCAAGAAAGAAGGGTTCCGGAAAAAAGCTTTGTTGGAGGCTACCCTAATTCTTTGCTTGCTTGTTTTTTGAGTTTGTAATGCAATTTCAGGCTGAAATTTTCAGCACACAAGGCTTGTAGGAGGGCGAGTTCCTACATCATCCATCTAATGTGTAGTTTCACACATTCCGGTGCTGATTTTTCAGATTTGATACTTGCCGGTTTTTGTGTCTTTTAGGGCACATTTAAGGTTTGAGAAAGTTTATCTTCTTGGCTAGTTCTTATGGCAAGAGATTTGGGAGCAATTCGTACTTGTTCGGGCGAAGATGTGTTGGATGGCACCAACTATTCTTCATGGAGTTGCAAGCTGAGGTTTGGCATCGACGTGATGATCAAGCTCTTTCATTGGTTTGATCATTGTCTGTCTATAAGTACAAGTTTGCATCGGGATGTTGGTATGGTAGAGCATTCTTCTTCTCTTGAGCCATTTGTTGCAAATGATGGATGCATTAGTGAGGAACTTTATGAGCAAGCTTCTCAAGTTAATGTTTTGGAAAAGGCTGAAATCAAGCATTCTTTGAAGCCATTTTGTACTAATGGAGGAGGGGAAAAAATCATGTTAATTAGTATGTTGGTTCAAACTAACGTGTTGCTGGATTTTTTGGGTGTTCAAAGTGGCAAGCTGCTGGTTTTTTTCTTGAAGATGGTGGACAGCAGATTTAGCCATGGTTTATTGATCATTTTCAGCCTATGTTACATCGTGAGCATCCTATTATGCATCGGGAACGGCCTGTGGAAGGTTTTTGGACAGCAAGGTCCACACTTGGAACACTTTGTGGCTGTTGGACAGCCTGCTACAACCTCTTGTTGGCTGTCCGAGTCTTTGCAGGATAGCAAAGCATCTTTTTACCTTGGAGGAAACACACATACCTCACCAAAATCAGTACCTTATGCTGATTTTCCTGTTTTGATGCTTACTTCTTATGATGATGGTGTTGCCTTAACTAGTGTTGGTGAGCAAATCATTGATAGTAAGATTCGGGAGGATGTGATGGTAAAAGAGTATCATACTCTTCTTTATGTTTCTTGTGGTAAGAAGACTTATGGACTCATGTGGGAACCATTGATGGATTGCAAATCCATATTTCGGCTTGTGGCTGGTTTTTTGGTTACTAACTTTGGATGGAGCATGCTTATCTTCACTCTTCGACTTGATGCTAGAGCACTTCGTATTCTACATCTCTTCTACATCGGGCATGATTGGGGCTGAGATTTCGGCTACTTTGACTACTTCAAGCTGAAGTTTTTTTTTTTGGGCGGCATTAAGCTTGGACAGCGTCATTTTATGTTTTTACATTATCATTTAAGGAGGCTGTTAGAAATAATAAATGATAATGTTAGTTTCCCATAGGTTACTTTGACCCAAAAGGTCGAGACTTGTGTAACCATGGGTTAGGTTTATTATTTAGACCATGTTAAGTCAATTTTAGTTAAGTTGGACCCAATTTTGGTCTAGTAGTAACTCGTGGGTGTGGGTCCAAGTGAAGTCTAATTATGTTAAGGGACCCTATCTTGACTTTTGGGGGTGCCCTATAATTAGTAGTGGGTTTGGAAGGTTCTAGAACTTAGGGTTTGGAAGAGTCTAGCCCCTTGGAAGGCCTATTTATATGTACTCATTTTTCATTTGTAATTCATTCCCTTTCAAGCATTGCTACTACATTCTCTCTCCTTGAGGGCGCCTAACCCTCTCCCTCTTCCTCTTCTTCTTCTTTTTCTTGTATATGGAGATTGAATGTGAGAAGGATCTTGGCACTTTGATTTCCTATAGGACTAGCAGAGGATGGAGAGGAAAAAATAGGACGTGTGAAAGGACGCGAAGGACGAGAAACAGAGGAAGAGATGGGAGAGTACTTGTGCTGCAGTGTGATAGCAAGGGAGATGGCGTGAGAAAGAGTGAGTGGAAAAAAAGAAGAAACATCATACCTGAGTGCGCCTCGTAGACCAGCAACGTAGCGAGAGATGAGCTCCAATGTAGAAATATCTGGGAATAGATAGGAAAGCTCTGTAAACCGTGTCGTATAAGCAGCCAAGTCACCAGTGTGAGATAAACTACGAAAGATGTCGCGCTGTCGAATAAGCCACTGAGGATCAATCATCGCTAGGCGGAGTGCTGTCATAAACTCTGTCCAACTAGCAAGGCCAGGGTGTGAAGCCGTCTGGCGAAACATGCGCCACCAAGTAGCAGCACGGCCCTCCAAATGTAAAGCAGCCAAATGTATCCGCTGAATGTCAGTCTTAGGAAACATAAGGAAGTAGGTCTCAAGCTTAGAATACCAATTCTCGAGTTCATTCCCATCGGATGACCCAGAATACACAGTAAGCTGAACCTTATCCTTAAAGTCTCGTGGCAAAGGACCAGAAGATGAAGGAGTCTCGGGTTCTGGAAATGTACGTTGTGGGGGAACAGGTTGAGATAGTGGAGAAACACTGGACTGTAATGATATTGTAGCAATCTGGGCAGAAAGAGCAGTGAACGTCTCTCGTAACCCCTGGCGTAAATCAGTGCATACATCACTCATGGCTTCCCTAAGATGATCTCAGAATTCAGGCCGTACTTCGTCAAGGTAAGTGGAAGACGGTATGCGAGGCTCAGAAGATGTAGGGGAAGTATCCATGGTCAAGGAATGCAGGAAGTGAAGAGAGCGTAAGAAAAGCTTAATATCGGGGGGAGCGGACTTTTGTCGTCACCCCAAATACGCTTTAGGTACACAAACGACACTAAGAGCAAGAAAGGAAATGACAAATGTCAAGAAAAGGTGTGGAAAGCAAGGAAAAACCAGCAAAGATACTCTCGATAGAGCTCCAAGCGTGTGCGAAGAGTTGGCTGGAAAATGTGACCACAAGGAGAATGAAAGTGGGCGCTGGACAGCCTCCAATCAATGCTATGGCTGGAAATCTGTGGAAAACGTGATGAAATAGGGCGATGGACAGCCTCCAATCAAAACTAAAATATGGCTGAAACTCTGCTGGAACAATGGCTGAAAAATGTGATGAAGTAGGGCGCTGGACAACCTCCAATCAATGCTGAAAAGATGGCTGGGAATCCTCTCCCTGAATCAAATGGAGGATTCAAAAAAAAGAGGGAAAAGGATTTGGAACTTGGGCGCCGGAAATAATTTGCCCAAATTTTTTTTTCCGGCCGCCAAATTTAGCGGAAGTACTTCCGCTAACTATCTGCTAAAGCTCCGCCAAGGAAAATGCTCTGATGGGAGTTGGTCCTCCTCCAAACTGTGGTAAATGTTGCTGAAGCAAAGAGACGAAAGCCCTCAACAAAGAGAGAAAAATTAGCAAGGAAAATGGGCACCCAATCAGAAAATCAGATCTGAAATTCAGCAATCAGGAAAGTGCTCTGATACCAACTCAGGTGTTGAATCAATGAAGCATAAAAGACAGCAATAGACTAAAGCCCTACAAGCAATAGACAAGACAATAGGTTCTCCCACGAAGAGCCCAAGCAATACCAATCAATAATCTGAAAAATGAGTGTACAAATGCCCCTATAAATACCCTACCAATGAACCCTAAAATAGGAATTCAAAAGTAAAGGGAGGCAAAATGTGGAGGGAAAATAGTGCGCCCTCCTACGGGCCCCCACTCCACATATAACCATATAATAAGGGCCCAAGGCAAGTCAATGTCATAAAAAAGGACCCAGTGCTGGTCATAAGCATATAAAAAGGCTCTGGGGCCTGTACATGACTAATATAAAATGCGTAACCAAAAATATACATAACCAACAGTAAATGTAAAGACGCCTGCAGAATATATGCAGAGTAGCCCAGTAGGCCTGTATCCTGTAGTCCGTAACTAACACAGTTTGAGACTTGAGACCAAAATAACTAGGCAGTGACTATTCAACACTAAGATCAAGTGCTTGAGGTTAGACAATGGTGGAGAGTACATTTCTACCAAATTCAAAGCCTTTTGAGATGCATATGGAATCAAGAAGGAGCTTTCCAGCCCAAGGACTCCACAACAAAAATGGAGTGGCCAAGAGGAAGAATCGAACTTTACGTGAAGGTGCCAAAACTATGAGGTTAAGCACAAACCTTCCTAAATCCTTTTGGGGTGAAACCTTGACATGTGCAAATTACCTCTGCAAAAAATGGCCGAGTGCACCATTGAATGGTAAGACATCTTTTGAAGCTCTCTTTGGTAGGAGGCCGACTATCAAGTATTTTAACATCTTTGGATCCATTCGCTATGTCAACACTTGATGATAGGACTAAAGAGGATCCTTCATCAAAGAAGGGCATTCTTGTTGGATATAGTGAGGTGAGTAAAGCTTACAAAGTTTACATTCCTTCAACAAGAAAAGTGGTCATAAGTAGGGATGTTATTTTTTATGAGAGAAATGTTCCAAAGGTTGATGTTGATGGTGATGTTGATGATGGATCCATTTTTTATGATGTTGATGGTTCTTTGGATGATGGTGATGGAGAGGTGTCTACAAGTCAAAACCCAAGGAGGACATCAAGGCAAAGCTCAAAGTTTGGCTAACAATCTGGTTTTTCATGCAAGGAGCAAGCACATTGAGGTTGCACATCACTTTGTGAGGGATCACTTGGCAAAGGAGGTGGAGCTTCAAAATGTTTCTTCAAGGGAATGTGTGGTTGATATCTTCACCAAATCATTGGGAAAAGACTTATTCACTAAGCATAGATCACATCTTAGTTTATGTACTAAATCTATGCTAAAACTAGTTGCAAAGGGAGTGTGAAAATTGTCAACTAGTTTTCTACTTTACCTTGTGAGTAGAATACTATTGCAGAGTGGAAATAAATGTTCATTTGTTGTTGTACGGCCTGTTTCAGAGAAATAGTTCAAATCTATTTATGTTTTGAATATCTCTTCCATCTATCAAGTTATGATGAGTAAATCTTGATCAAACTAGCAATTCTACGTGTAGAATTGTCCACAAATCTTAGATTGTTTTTATGCATCTTCTATTGTGCCTAGATCTATGTTTAGGATCAGTTTTTATCTTAAATTTTGACAGCTAACAACTTAGTAATTTATACAAAAATGAAAGCAATGAATACAATTTCAAATTGTTCATGAATGATGAAGTCACAAGTGACTTGTAAGTCGTTAGGCTCATGACATGATTCATTGGGTTTGAAGAACATTCAAAAACCAACCGTAAATAAACATCTAATTTTCTAAAGGTTCAAGAATCAAAATAGCAAATGTAAGCAATATAATTCAAATGCTTAAATATAGACAATAATCATGATTTAAATTTCATGATATCATATATGACGTCAGTGAAATGTGATCACAAGTCACAACTGAGTCATCATAAGTGACAATCATAGGACATACTACTACATACAATCATCAATGAGCAACGAGCACTCTAGTATCTAGTCTACCGTCTACCACTCCTAGAGGCTAGTAAATTGCATATTGCAAAGTCTAAGATGACAGATCTATGCTCGATCCTGGTCCTCCTCGAAAGCTGCAAGAGCTAGCAAAAAATCGGGTGATAGCGGTTCAAACCATGATTCATGCAAACATTGAGTATCAAGCTCTAATGAAGAAAACTACTTGGAGGTTAGCAAAGCTTCCAAAGGACAAGAAGGCAATTGGGTGAAAACGGATCTTCAAAGTGAAGACAAATCAAGATGGGTCAATCAACAAGTTCAAAGCAAAGTTGATGGCAAAAAGATACGCTCGATTGCTTAATCGTATAGTAACCGAGTATCTAGGTAGTTGGAAAGGTCATACGGATGATGATGACTCTTGGGAGCAGGGGGGTAGTCTTAGAAAAACTTTTCTAACTTTAAGTTTTGAGGACAAAACTCAAGTAAGGGAGGAAGTATGTCATGCCCACATTTAACCTTAGGTTGATTACCAAGAAATACCTATACCCAATGGTCTACCATCCTTGTAGGTGGTAAGCTATAGGGTAGTTTAGAAAGCAAGTTATCTTCAAATTCATTCAATAAAGTCTCCACTATTTGTGGCTCGTGCTTTGGTGTCTCGATATGAGCGTTTTCAAAAAATACAATTTCACCATGATCCCAAACAAAGTCACATTGCATATTGGACTTGTGAAACATCTCATATATGTGTTCCTTTAATTCAGCAAAAGAAATACATGGAATTGGAGGCACATCTTGCACCATTCTCTCTCCACAAATAGAGACTACTATACCACTAAAAACAAACTTTTAACTTCCGATTCTTAAAAACAATCTCTGAACTATTTAATTTATTACAAAACCATTCATACTCTAGAATGCTATTGATACGATCAAGCTCCAAATTTGGTATTTTGATATTTCAAATCGTTCTAGAAGCTAAATGCACTAGATAACTATGATCGCTTGCTAACATTGGAATTCTTAGCTTCTGCACCAAATAAGAAATTTCTAACAAATCAACCTCCAGTAAGTGATATTTACCTCCCCGTAGTAGATCTACTATCTGCATATTTGATGGTCCGTTTCTTCTATTTTGACCACTTCTTCATTAAGTGAGCAAAAACAAAATTGACTAGTACGCCATAATCCAAAAACATTGTGTTTATGGTTTATATGACTTGGGCTTGCCTTTGTACTGATTCAGAATGTTAGATAGTATACAACATGCATAGAGTATACTTCACTAGCAAGAAAAACAATTTTTACTAGAAGTCGATACCACATCCACACAAGATTCGAATAAATTTCTTGAACTCGTGTTGATAAGAATCGTCACATGAACCACTGTAAGATTCCCCTAGTGATTACCAAACACTCAAAAGCTCATGTCCAACATGGAGTCTGGACCTACCACACACACACTCCCATACTACAGGATTACTAAAGAGCACCTGATCCACTAATAGCTTCCTAGTTATGGGAATTCCATTCTACCATAGCCATATCTTGAGGTGATGTGAGCCTAAACATTGAGTAGATGCTAGACTCAACACTAGAGCATCAAGAAAACAATGAAGTAATATATTGCACTAGGTCCACCCCCTAGGATTATTTAGGTTGTGCTCTCCCCTATATAAATTCAACTCTTATGCCATTTTCAAAATCACCAACCCTAAGTTAACTCTATCTTTGATCATGCAAAATATCATCTGCTAGTGATATTGGCCTATTATGACCACCCCTACTAGTCCTTGATGTCCCTAAACTTGTGGTTAGAGCCGGATAACTGGGGTTAACTAGGGTCATAACACGTGCAACCTTCACCCCATGGCGTCCACCCACAAAGACTTTGACCATCAACTTCATCATGAATATTTTGGTCCAAATTTTACTCACTTCATCAATGCTCAAGAGTTAGGTGCAGCTTAGATGCACAAACGCACAAGTTCACAATATCTTTGTTTGTGCAAAGATCAACATATTGAATTTCTATCACTTCTTCGAAGGTGAAGAGCAAACCTTGTTACAATAAAGGCTAGCACCAAAGAGCAAAGTTAACCAAATGAAGTCACTACTTCCTCATGGAAAAATAAGGAAACTTATGTTTTTCATCAATTCAACTTGCTCAAGATTTGCATTATTATCATTATGTCAAAACAAAAGACATTAAGACACAAAACAACCATCATGCACATAAGTAAACTTGAAAAGAAATTTTTTTGTTAGCCTTCATGTCCAATTAAGAGAAACTTATTGGATAAACATGTGTGGTCTCTCCAAATGCTTTACCTAAGAAACTATCTATGTGTTGACAATAGCAACAAAAAATTTGCAATTATTTTTAGCTCAAGGGCTGATTTTGTGACAGCATGAAGTTTTCTCATTTCCCATATCTCATTTCTCAATATTCTAGGAGCTAGGAGATTTTTTTTTACCCATGCACTTGACCACGTTGTCTTAGAATGTTAATGGAAATGCAATAATATTCCAACATAAGCATCACCTTTTCAGACGAACATTTGTGAAAAGTTTTTGTGCCGCAGCTCGAGTAAACATCTTAAAACCACACTGCAAGATTAACATGCATTGGAGAAATGATTGTGTTGGCTTAGTCATGAGGATAGTGGTTATGTTTAACAAAGAAGTTTCACCAACACAAGAACCAAGTCCTTGCAAACTGTTTATCAAAGAAACTGTAAGATGTGGAATCTGTAAGACGAAAAGCTGCTGAGATACAGAGTTTACGGAAGGGATAACAACCTGAGTGTCACGAATGCCAGGACCAGCAACAAGAAGAACACAAATATGAAAACCCTTCATCAAAATATTCCGATACCATTTTCGCTGCAATCAGATCAGAAAACCATCCTTGATTATCATAGCACATAAGTATTTTTCAAATGTTAAAAACAGATCTCTTTCTGATATTTCAAAAAAATATCCAAATCCGCATATTCAAGTCAGGCAATTCAACGACTTCAGAAAGTGTAAAGTTCATCCATAGCATGTTGGACCGTTATTGTGCCCATACCGTTGCCAAAGCTTGTTTCTCCAAGTGGGCACGTGAACCAAATGCCGCTAATGGTTGACCTGTGATGAGTAAAGGGTCGCTCGCCTGTATGGATGTTCTCAGGGTTCTTTGTGTAATGATCTGCATCGCAGAAGGTAAAATGAGTTGAAAGCTGCAAAGTGTGCTGCAGAAAACTACACGGATAAACCTGGGAAAGAAAAACAGCAGACAAAGACAGCGTTTATAGCCAATCTCAAAATCCTCATTACAAAAGGAAGACATTGACAATGTTACAACTGTGTGATCCCGGTTGAAAGACCTAAAGAACGTATGTACTGAGATGATGTCCAGGATACTATCTGACATAACATAGGAGATGTGCAATTTTTAACCTTATGGTCTACCAGAGATGCATGCCTCGTTCCAGAATGCATTCCAGAATGTGTTCCGGGTTTCTGGCCCTGAACGCTGTCCTGGAATGGGTTTTTCTTTCTTTTTTGGCAATATGGGTGTCAGATTGAAGGAAAATTTAGGGGGGATCTAATGGTGACTCTTTGAAAGAGATTTAAACACTACAGGGACCCTCTTTTTATCAGATACTATTATATTAACTGTATCGACCCTTGATTAAATAGTTGCAAATTTTTATGAACTTGATTTTTTTTGGTTTTCATGGCTAAAAACAGTTAAATAAATGTTTTTTTTTAATCATAGACAGTATGCATAGTTTATATAACATCTATATATATATAGATAGATAGATATCATAGATGCGTCCCATTCTGAAACGTTACGTTCCGGAACAGTTTCAGAAATCAGCAGCGTTCCGGATCGTGTAGGAGATCACAAACCAAACAGCAAAGCATTCCACCTTACACCTGATTGCAAAACAACTCCTAGTTGAAATCCCGGTCCTTATTCCTGGGACATGTGCATGTCCATGCTTCCGCATGCATATCAATTACTTTCCAAGTAAGCTTTGTATGATCAAATATGATAGCCCTTGTATGACCACTTGACTATGCTCCAGATTTCTCTTAAAAAATCTCCAACTTGTCACAGCCAATAACATGCATCCTTGCATACAAGCCAAACTAGGTTCCACTACAATTCTGCCACCACAGCTGTATCACCGTCTTCCACTAATGCTTCCTTCACAATCTCAGCTTATCATGCCTAAGAAACAGTTTCTTGCAATGTTTCATAACCACAAAACGCACTCTTCTATAATTCATGTCTCCCCATTCCCTAGCACTCATGGTGGAAATTTCTGGCATCTGTATTACCCTCCTGTACGATGGAACTAGGTCTTCCTTTCGCAAGGATAGATCCTTGGACAATATGCACACCTCCATTGGAGTCCCCAGACATGCTTCCCGACACATCACAAACTGCTGTGGAATCCGATAGCTTTTCCTGTCCTTGCAGCGATCTGCAATAGTAGCACTCTCCAGCGATCAATCTTGATAAATTTTCAGCAAACCTGCAACCTGTGAACCAGCTGTGATCTGACCTGTCTGTCCATCAACGATCTGATCTGAACCTGAATCTGTCCATCAGTGATCTGAAATCTGAACCTGTCCATCAGTGATTAGATACACTGCAGATATCGTTCAGGTACTACAATAGACAGTACACTGTCTCAGCATGCATGTTCCCAATAAACTGATCTGAAACAAATGGCAGCGAACAGGTCAAAAAGCCTGCTCTGTGGGTATCTCTTCCAGCGATCTGCAGTCTGACTAATTTCAGACAGCGGACCGTTTCCAACAATAGCGATAGATCTGATTTCAACAGCAGTTCTGCTCCTTTTCAGCAATCCAACATATTTGATTCCAACGAACTGATCTCCTAATAGCCAGTCAACGTTCTGTTCCTCTTAGCAACATTGACTCCATGCTTTGTTGTCCTACATCAACCTGAAATCTGAGGTAGATTTCATAATCTCCTCTTGCAGCACAGCCCTTCTCCCTGTAGCACTAGATCTTCTCACAAAGCTGCCACCGTTGTAGATGACGATCAAACTTGAGAGCTGGCTAGGGACACCACCTGCACCTGTTTTTCTCCTTTGAAGATGATGGCCAGATCAATCCCTTGTGAATTGATTCCGTCATTGGAGTATCTTCTTTTTCTCTTGAATCTTGAACCACGCTCTGAAACCATGTTAGAAAACCGACTTGCTCATATAAGTAACCCAGGACAAGATTCCTATTGTTGTTAGACAATAGTCATACACATGAGAGAGAACAACAATGAGTACTCCAACTATGTCCCATTACAAATGAGCTAGGGCACCAGCCTACATACATACTTTCTCTAATCTATGTGTAAGCTAAAAGGCATAAAGAAAATAGCAAAAGACAAAAAGCTACTTGCTATTATCATAACCTATATTAAGTAAACACCCAAGATGTATTTCTAAGTGGTAAAACCAAATCCTATTCTAGTAGTAGTGCACCCACCTACATGCATGACTAAAAAACGAATCTATTATAAACAGTAATGGCCCCAGTAATAGCATGCAAGCATGGCCCAATAATCCTAATTAGTCCTAAATTACAACATTAGGGGTACTAATGTAAACATTAACTCTAACAGGGCGCTGGGCAACAAGCATTTGGATTCCAAACGCTCTAATACCATGTAGGAAATCATAAACCAAACAGAAAAGCATTCACCATAACGAATCTCAAACACATATGAGGAGGACATGGCTGGTCGCCCTCCTTAGAGACTCGTGGCACTCCAAGAAGAATGGCTCTATGCTTGCATACATCAATAATGAAGAAGTGACATACCTTTACAGCAGACCCGACAAAAGGGCAATGTCCAAATAACCTAACTTCTTCTACAAGCTTCATTAGGTCTAACCTAACTTCACCAACAAGCTATATAAACCCCAGCAAACCCCTACTTCTAAGTTAGGGTTTTTATTTAACAAGCCCATTTGGACCCATGAGTTTCTACATAAGGCCCAATACTAAATTAACTTGGCCAATAGAGAAATAACGAATGGTTACACATATCTCGACCTTTTGGGTGAAAGTAACCTAGAGGTTTTTTATTAACATAGCATATCCATTAACATATTCTAACAGATCAGAATGCTGCTGATTTTTTTTTGTTGTTTTTTTTTTTAATTCTTTGGGAACCATGTTTGGGAGTGGGAAAAAACAACATGTAGGCCTGTAAAAAAATTGAAATATTATACATCACTACTAAAATTTGATGCAAACAACAATGTGTCAAGAGCTACTCAGGAAGGCATAACCAATTCAGCTCTCTTAAAGTTTCTAGGAGGTCCATCAAGAGTTGTCCAAGTTCTAACTCAGTCTTGAGTACCACAAATACTCTCATGAGTTAAATGCACCATTCCTAACATCTCATGCAAGAAATCAATAACCTTTTGAATCTTAACATATTTCTGTCTGCAACTAGTTGGAAATCTAGGTTAGACATTGTACCTAAGCACTTGTAGACTATAATTTGTAGCAAAATATCCTCTAGTAATACAAACAAACTTTTTTTTAGAAAAGCTAACGAGAATGCCTATGAGACAAGTATGTCCTCAATCATAAGTACCGGAGCAAAGAGAATTCAATTTTTCCATAATACTAATCTAATTTCATCATTTCTAAGAATCATCGCATTTTCTCATAATCCTCTAATAATGTTGTCATGTTCCTTTGCATTCGTCGCCACCGCCACCGCCACCAAGCAAGAAACATGAAATAGCAGAACATAAACAGAAGAAGTTTGGAAATACTGCTTCACTACCGCGAATGCATTTGTTCTACTCCAAACCACCACAACGCATTGGAGATGAGAACACAACAAGAATAAAAGAGTAGGTAGAAGTGCTCATGTTGATCTCCACACTAAGATGCAGAACATCTTACAAGCATGTGTTAGGGCACATGAGCCTAGCAAGGAAGATCATATTGGCTCGTATTCACAAGAGCAATAGGAGAAAGAACTCCAAGTTCACTCAATCGCAAAGGGACCAAAAGAATCTCAAAATTGATGTCTATTGCCTATTTCTAGGCAAGGCCCATGTCTTAACTAAAGTTGACTATTTTTAAGTCCAATTAAATTGTTCATAATTGTTATAGACACGCATTATAGTCCATACTTCTCTACTTCCGATAGTATTAGTGCACATGCAGTTTATATTACACGTGACGGGCCTAGAAATACTATTGTAAATGGTTTTCTATTTTTGGCCCTAATTTTTTTAATTTCACTTTCCCTCCAAATCAATATGAAGGGAGGTAAGGTTTGTCCACTATATATAGCCACCACGGCTGGTGATTTGCTAGCTTCGATCATTTGAGTCTTGGGTTCTTGTAGGAAAGTTGTACTATTTTGGAGATCTTAGTTGAAGATCTGCCTAAGCTATCGACGGCCATTGATATTCATGCAGTTTCTTAGTTGGAGAATGCTATGTGAATGCCTTTTGCTGTTTTTTATGCATCATTAATACTAATACATGTGAATCTGTTCATAACATGGTATTAGAGCACTTTCAGAAGCGATTGGGAGTTCTTTTTTGTTTTATGGTCTCTTTGCAGGTTTTTGGATCTTATGTTTGTTTTTGTGATTTAAAAAAAAAAAGCATTCCAGGGGCACATTCCTAGACAAAATTCTGGAATGCATTCTGGTTCGGAATGTCCAATGCAACCATGATATATATATATATATAAGGAAGCGGGGGCTGGGCACGAACACGCGTCCGGGGGCACGTCCGGAAGCAGGCGCACCTAGGGCGCGTCCGGGGCGGTTGCATTAGAAGAAATATGTTCTTCAATCATATTCAGAAAAGTATGGGCCTAGTGGAAGAGTCTTGAGATTGAGTATTCAAAAATGTAAACATACACTGCAAAGGGGCTTGTATCTAAACTCTCTCTCACATTGTCGCTATCTTTGTCTTCTCAAGTAATCCAAGTGCCTTAGAGTCTTGTGCATCTCATTAGGAAGATCCACCTTACCGATCAAGTCAAGTTCACTGCTGAGACTAGCTGCATAACTAAGAATCACTTTCAAAAAGTCAGGCTTGACTAGCCTCAGAAGATTGAAGAGCTCTTCAAAACTGTTTTGAAACACAATACCTGACAACAAGACTCGACGCTTTGTTCTAATGCCCTTCATCGGGAATCTCCATCAAAAAAAAAATTATTTCATTGTTGATCCCTTTTTGCACTGAAATACATCCTTAGTATCGGTCAGACACTCAAATGCTTGGTTGCTCTAAACCACGTTCTTCTATACGGTTTTATGGGCTTATACTGGTTTAGAATTTGGGGTTTGGCTTCACTGCCCATTTCCTGATCTCGGACACCCAAGGAAGCAACATTCCTTTTGGGGCAATGATCAATACCCTTTCGTCTGGATATTTGGTCAGGAAGCTTTGCAAGAAAGCAATGGTCAAAAAGGTCCTTCCAGTGCATGGAGATGATAGGAGTGGTTGTGTTACCTTTATGTACTCAAGGATTTTACCATGTCATTAATTGCTCCTCCTTCAAATCCACGTCAAACGTTTTTTGTGAGCTTTCAGCCACTAGTTTCCAATCAGTGGATTTCCCTGCCGAGGAAGAGAAAGTCTTGGAGTACCAAGAAAAAGTGGAGCTAGACTATGTAGAATGGCTTGAAGCTGAGAAATATGTTGAGACCCAACGTACTGTGTCCAAGGATGCTGAAGAGCGCCTTAAAAAGGCAGAGGAGGATACAAACCTGAGAACGGATTATGCCAAGGCTTCCAAAAAACTTTGGCAATGAGCCAAAAGTAGGATATTGTTACTAAAGCGAAGCTTCATAGATAAAGTAACATCGAAAGAACAGGCTGAGTCGCACAGAAAGGTATTGGATACAGAGCTCTTGGAGCTAGGCAAACTTCAAGATCAAGCTATGCAAGCTACTCAAGCTATGCTTGACCACATAATTTTCTTGGATAAATTTTTCCAATGATGTTTACTATCCTGCCTCTCTAAGCCTAAACCCTAAACCTACACACTATTATGTCTTATATGATGACATCGGTTTCTCCCCGAATGAACTTCAACAGCTTACTAATTACTTATGCTCCAAACCCTAAACCCTAAACCCTAAACCTACACACTACTATGTCTTATATGATGAGATCGGTTGCTCCCCGGATGAACTTCAACAGCTTACTAATTACTTATGCTCCAAACCCTAAACCCTAAACCCTAAACCTACACACTACTATGTCTTATAGGATGAGATCGGTTTCTCCCCGGATGAACTTCAACAGCTTACTAATTACTTATGCTAACCCTAAACCCTAAACCCTGGCTGCAAACGTTGTCAAAATTTTGCAAAGCATGACGGGGCTCTAAAATATTTTCTCAATTGGGAAGATCAGCATCTCAAGAAGGACCAGTTGTGACTCTACTTCCAGAATTGCATAAGAGCATGCAAACAAAAATGTTCTTCTGCTGAACCTTTCTTTAGAATTGCAGTTTTACTCCCCATGAAAAAGGTACATACACAAGTAGTCAATTCCAAATGTTTTCAAGTCCCTCATATGACCATGCCTCAAGAGGGTGCTGGCATTCACTTGGAGATGGATCTGAACACAAGCAAATATCTGCCAAGACTATTCGGTAGTATAAATCGAAAAAGTCGATTTCCTCACAATTAAGATCTACACTTAAAACGTCTGTGCATGGCAACTATCATACTCAACAACCACCAAGAGACGCAGGATAGTAATGGGCTCTGGGACTCATCATGTGCACCATCCTCTGGATCATCCTGTGCCTCATCCTGTGCACCATGCGGACCCTGCATGGCCTCCCAATCGATACAATCAAAGTCATCTGGTGACTCCTTTGGTGTGCTGTCATAGAAATGCCTATGGCTTTGTGATGCACGCATCCAAGCAGCTGCGGAAGGTAAACCCAAATCACTCTGCCCCCTATCAAGAGCCTCCTCCATCATATCAACATAAGAAGGTATGCCATTGGCCCCCCCTGTGTGCCCCGCCCGTCTCCCGGTATAATCTGTGGCATGTATCCCACCTCTACCACGAGATGCACCTGTGACCCTTGCTCTAGGCGTGTGCTCAACACCTGTATCATATGCCTCATCCCGCTCTGATCTGGCGAACACAACCCGAATGGGCTCATCCTCATCCTGATCATCCTCTGACACTAGCTCATCTGCCTCGTACAATGGAGGCTCTCTGTGCTCAAGCCCAAGCTCTCTCTCTCTCATCTCAAGCTCCCTCTCTCTCTCTGCCATCAACTGTGTGCCCAGGTCATCTGCAGGCATGGATGGGTGTTGTCCGTAGGCAAGTCAACCTGGCGCTCCAAATCAGATATCTTTGTCTGCAAGGATTAAAATTTGCATGTTAGAGAGACAACTTTTTCAAGAAATGAAACCAACGTGCCAGTGGTCAACCAACATGCTATGGGAGAATGGCTTATCACCTGCAATGCACTCGTAATGGTCGGAAGTCTCCTGGCGAGACGTGCGTTGGTGCTACAGAACACCAACCGCTCCAACTGACTCACTGACAACCGGTTTCTTCTCCTCGTGTGAATGAGTGCCCATGTGCTCCAATTACGCTCACACACAGAGGCGGCGGCGCAGTCCTGTGGTACGTGCAAAATGCTTCAACACATGTGCACGGGTTGAAGGTCAACGAAACAGAGCAATGGAGGATGAAATGAAATGCATACCTGAGAAAGGACACGCAGTGCAAGACGTTGTATGGATGGATAGGTGCTACCGAACATGGTCCACCAGGTAATGGGAAGCTGCCTCCTCTCTGGCTCCTGAACACCGGGTGGCCGAACGTGCCCATGCCGAAACGAAATGCAGCGAGCTCCTCCATGAGCTTGATAGGATCCAAACCTATGTGTGGACCCTACCTGTGAATGTACTGAAGCCAGTCGGCCTCGAGCTCCTTGTCTGCGATCTGTGTCGGAGAGAGTAAGAGGGGATACAGCATGTGTGCAACGCTGCGGATACTCCTGTGGAAGTAGTTCCACCGCATCTCCTAGATGAAGTTCAGCTCAGTCATCCTGCAGGTGAGAGGCATGTGGTTTAGGGCATTACGAAAAAACTTAACATTGACAGAAAAACAAACTAGCAAACACTGAAAAGATAAAGAACACTGTACCGCTTACCTCTCTGGCTACAAGATGGGCAGCTGCAAGAACTGTCCAATCCGGTCCATGAGCTCATATACCAGTCCAAGTGTCGACCCCTCGCCGTCAGCCATGCGGAGCACAATGTAGAGTGGTCGAAGCAGTCCTGACAAACAATAGGTTCTCCCACGAAGAGCCCAAGCAATACCAATCAATAATCTGAAAAATGAGTGTACAAATGCCCCTATAAATACCCTACCAATGAACCCTAAAATAGGAATTCAAAAGTAAAGGGAGGCAAAATGTGGAGGGAAAATAGTGCGCCCTCCTACGGGCCCCCACTCCACATATAACCATATAATAAGGGCCCAAGGCCAGTCAATGTCATAAAAAAGGACCCAGTGCGGGTCATAAGCATATAAAAAGGCTCTGGGGCCTGTACATGACTAATATAAAATGCGTGACCAGAAATATACATAACCAACAGTAAATGTAAAGAGGCCTGCGGAATATATGCAGAGTAGCCCAGTAGGCCTGTATCCTATAGTCCGTAACTTAAATGCACCTACATCATGAGCACAGCAATTACCCCTACACCCCAAACGGCATTTCATAAACACATGTAATACATTTGCATTTAAAAAAATTACAGAGATTGCATTTCACATGACCAGGCTCGCGTTGCACAAAAAACAACTATATATTGATTCAACCGTTGTATAAAGATAACATTACATATCCTGTCTTTTTTTTTTAAGCAGCCATCTAGTTATTTGTCGCGCCCTAAACTGCCGAAAACTACATAGCAACAGTCCGCCACATACGGCTGGACCTTATCTATTCTAAACATTCCTACTGATCCTCCACCGACTCCTCGCCCTCGTCAGGTGCATTGTTTTGTCGCTCTCGCTCTGCCTCCCGGTTAGCCCGAGCTGCCTCCTGGTTAGCCCAACGTCTGGCCGCCCTTTCCCTGACCATGATGAGCTGTCGTTGCTTCCGATGTCTTTCGTTGCGCCTTCGGATATCTTCCTCAAGCTTCCTCCTGGCTTCGCCCTCGGGCTTCAGTGGTATGCGCTCTGCCATCTCGATCGACCTTCTCCTCACAGCACCCTGGTCCTTAAACACCCTCTCACAGCACCCTGGCTCTCAAACAGCCTCTCACAGCCTGTCACCGACTCTCGCTTGCTCTCTCACTGTCTATCACTAGCTCTCTCACAGCCTCTGAAAATGCCGACCACAATGGCATTCTGAGTGCTTATTTATCCCCACAGCCTGATTGGCCATGTGGATCCCCATCATCCCTCCATGTGCCTCTGTACCTGCCCCCATGTGATGCTCCCCCCCTGTGTTGCTCTCCCATTGGCCCCATGGTCTGCTCACCCACAGTGCCCATATGTCGTTGCACCAGTCCCCTGCACCATGTAGTGTACCCTCTTTTTTTACACCCAGAACCCCTTTCTTTTTCCATTTTTTTGACCTATTTTGGTAGGTAATAGGCAAAAAAAAAATATTTAAAAATATATATATATATATTAAATATGGTACCGCGAATCCCAAGGCGGTACCGTACCGGCGGTACCACTGATATGGTACAGGCGGTACCATACCAGCGGTACCAAAGGCCACTATGATAGATAGATATATATATATATATATCATAGGTCCCGCGGTACTGGGTACCGCGGATCCCAGTACCGCGGGACCGTACTAGTACCGCGGTACCATGATGGTACCGCGTTACCATAATATAATAATATAATTAATATTTAATTCTTTTTTAAACATTTTAAACCTAATCTACCCGCCCCCCTCGCTTCTTCTCTCCCAGTTTTTTTTCAGCCATCGTTGCCCATGCCTTTGCTACTGGTTTTGCTGCCCTGCCTTTCCTGATTTGCGTCGCCCTTCGCCCACAGACCGCCATGCCTTGCATCTGATTTGCAAGAACCTGCCTTCGCCCATTTTCAGCGTCTGTCACACAGTGTACCCTGCTGTTTTTTTTCCAGCGTTCCATCCTTGCAGCTTTAGCTTCATCTGCATTTTGTCCCTAGTTTTCTCTATCGCAATGGTGCAATCCGACCTTTCCGGTCTGTGGGACGAGGTAAACATTGTTAGGCGGGTTGCCGACAAGTCCAACAAGACCGAACAGAAGATCGTGCGCTGCCGATACTGTCTCGTCGACTTTGCTGCATCCCTCACTCGCCTTAAAGGCCATCTACTCGGTGCACGCGCCAAAAATGGTGCCACCTTGAATGTTGCCCCTTGTGGCAGCATGACCGTCCCCGACAGGCAACGACTACTGGACACCTACGGGCCGCGGCTCGTGGCGGGGGAGAACACCATTTCGGAGGGCATTCTCCGATTTTGCACGGCTCCTTATGTGGCTGACCCAGAGTTGCTACCTGCTTGGTTGGCACGCACGAGGAGAGGGAGTGCATCCTCGTCCAGTCCCTTTGCGCCTCATCCCCCTCAGACAGTTCCGCCTCACGCACCCCCATCTGCTCAAATTCCGGTGGATCCCGTCCCATCGCGTCCGCCAATTGCCACTGTGGTTCCACCTCCACGTCCTGTTGCTCGCACGCCCCCAGTTTACGACTTTCTCATGGACTCTCCGCCACCCGAGCAGGCCCAGGATGCTACTGCTGAGGCCTTCGAGGATGTGGAAGAGATCCCTTCTTCCTTCCCTTCCCATCCGGATGACCTCCTCAGCCAGCAGTTTTCGTACCCCATGCCAGATGTTGCCCCTCCACCAGTGCACCCCACCTATGCTGCTGCACCCATCCCTGCCAGTGCATCCCACTCTCCCCATTCCACGTCTACCGCCGATGCATCCACCAGTGCCCAGCCTGTCACGTCATCGTCCATTCCCATCACGGTTGGTGCACCGTGCTGGAGGTCCACCACCCGTCGCCCACCAGGTAGAGCCCTTGTGCAGCAGACCATTCGTGGCGCGCATCAGCCACACATGGACAGAGAGGCCACACAGGCCGTGGCCAGTTTGATTTACGAGCTGAACCTACCTTTTGCCATCACCGATTCTGAGCCCTTCAGAAGGGCATTCCACCTTGCACAGTCTGTCAGCCCTGGCTGGAGAGTCCCTGGTTCGGAGGCTGTCCGCACACACATGCTGAGAGATAGGGTTGAGTCCTTGTCTAGAGAGATGGAGCCTCTACGCCGCCACTGGGCCACATATGGATGTAGCATCATGTCCGATGTCTGGACTGATGTCAGGAGGAGGCCGATCCTCAACATCTTGGTCTCCAGCTACATGGGTACACAGTTTTTGAGAGCCGTGGATTGCAGTAGGGGGGGGAGAGTCATATCTGCAGATTTCATGTACGGTGTCATTAGGTCTTCCATACTGTCCATAGGCCCCCAGCATGTCATTACGGTGGTGACGGACAATGCCACCAACTGTGTTCAGATGGGTGTCCTACTAGAGGCCGAGTTCCCCTCACATCGTCCATACCCCCTGTGCGGCGCACGGCATAGACCTTCTCATGGGGGACATAGGTGCACTTCCCTGGGTTAGAGCCATCGTCCGTGAGGCCCTCTTCCTGGTGACTTTTGTCACCAAAAAGAGGCGTCTTCTTGCCATGTTCCGGGTGTTCAGCCATCTGGACCTCCATAAGCCAGCCCCCACACGCTTTGCATTTGACTTGGTGGTCATCGACCGTTTGATCAGGTGTAGGGCGTAGCTTCTACAGATGGTTGCCAGTGATCTTTGGCGTGCCAGTACACTTCAGTACACTGAGGATGGGGAGCACTTTTCTTCCACGGTGAGGGGAGACCAATTCTGGAGGAATGCACAGACATTGTCAGGACTGCTTCGACCACTCTACATTGTGCTCCGCATGGCTGACAGCGAGGGGTCGACACTTGGACTTGTATATGAGCTCATGGACAGGATTGGACAGTTCCTGCAGCTGCCCATCTTGCAGCCAGAGAGGTAAGAAGTATAGTAATGTAATTGGCCTTTATCTTTTTAGTAATTGTTAGTTTGTTTTTGTCAGTGTTAAGTTTTTTCGTAATGCCCTGAACCACATGCCTCTCACCTGCAGGACGACAGAGCTGAAGTTCATATGGGAGACGTGGTGGAACTACTTCCACAGGACTATCCACAGCGTTGCACACATGTTGCATCCCCTCTTCCTCTCTCCGACACAGATCGCAGACAGGGAGCTCGAGGCCGACTGGCTTCAGTACATTCACAGGGTAGGTCCACACATAGGTTTGGATCCTATCAGGCTCATGGAGGAGCTCGCTGCATTTCGTTTCGGCATGGGCACGTTTGGCCACCCGGCTGCTTAGGATCCAGAGAGGAGGCAGCTTCCCATTACCTGGTGGACCATGTTCGGTAGCACCTATCCATCCATACAGCGTCTTGCACTGCGTGTCCTTTCTCAGGTATGCATCTCATTTAATCCTCCATTGTTGTGTTTCGTTGACCTTCCACCCGTGCACATGTGCTGAAGCATTTCATTGCACGTACCACACGACTGCGCTGCCTCCGTGTGTGAGCGTAATTGGAGCACATGGGCACTCATTCACACGAGGAGAAGAAACCGGTTGTCAATGAGTCAGTTGGAGCGGTTGGTGTTCTGTAGCACCAACGCACGTCTCGCCAGGAGACTTCCGACCATTACGAGCGCATTGCAGGTGATTAGCTATTCTCCCATAGCATGTTGGTTGACTCCTAGTACATTGGTTTCATTTCTTCATAAAGTTGTCTCTCTGACATGCAAATTTTAAACCTTGCAGACGAAGATATCTGATTTGGAGCGCCAGGTTGACTTGCCTACGGACAGTACCCATCCCATGCCTGCAGATGACCTGGGCACACAGTTGATGGCAGAGAGAGAGAGAGGGAGCTTGCCGAGATGAGAGAGAGAGAGAGAGAGAGAGAGAGAGAGAGAGAGAGAGAGAGAGCTTGGGCTTGAGCACAAAGAGCCCCCATTGTATAAGGCAGATGAGCCAGTGTCAGAGGATGAGCATGATGAGGATGAGCCCATTCAGGATGTGTTTGCCAGATCAGAGAGGGATGAGGCGGATGATACAGGTGCAGGGCACACGCCATGGGCAGGGGTCACAGGTGCATCACGTGGCAGAGGTGGGGACACATGGCACAGGTTATACCGAGAGACAGGCAGGGCACACAGGGGGGGCCAGTGGCATACCTACCTATGCCGACATGATGGAGGAGGCTCTTGATAGAGGGCAGAGTGATTTAGATGCCGGTCCGGCAGATGTTTGGATGCGTGCAGTACAGCGTCATGGCCGTTACTACGACAGCACACCAGAGGAGGCACCAGATGACTTTGATTGCACAGATTGGGAGGCCATGCAGGGTCTACAGGGTGCACATGATGAGGCACGGGATGAGGCTCGGGTTGATTCAGGGGTTGGTGCACAGGATGATTCAGAGGTTGGTGCACAGGATGATTTAGAGGCTGGTGCACAGGATGAGTCCCAGAGCCCAGAGCATTTGTATTCAGATGCCCAGCTGGACGACTTGGTTGCCACATTGGATTCAGAGGCCCAGCAGATGCCGAGTGTCAGGGCGCCCCCATCATCTCTTGCCAGCATGCCATACATAGAGTCCCAGCCAGAGCAGCCGCATGAGGTGCCTACAGTTCCTCCAGCTCCTCAAAAGGTGTATGTGCGTCGCACAACTCCAGTGCCACCGATTCCATTTAGGCCTGCAGCCCCTCCATCGCCATCCACTTCTACAGCACCAGGTCTCCATGGCAGGCCACCATCTGTGCCCAGGTTTTCTCTCGCAGCGCCAACATCCACAGTGGCTCCTCCAGCTGCTCCTCCAGTGGCAGCACCCACTCCACATCCTCATCCTTTGGCAGCACCCACTCCACTGGCTCCCCCTTTGGCAACACCCAGGATGTACCAGTATCGGCCACCGCAGCGCCCCTTTCAATACATATTGTCGCTGTACTCGCCTCCTGCACAGCCAGTTCCTCCACCTGCAGCAGCCCCACGGGCACACACTCCACAAGCTCATCCTCCTCACTCAGGTGCATAGGGAGTTCCCTCTTTTGCTTCCCTATCCCAACCGGCCTCAGCTTGGGCCCAGCCTAGCCAGCCAGGTGATTTGCATGGGGGTGACGAGGCATTGACAGCTCCTCTTGTCCGCAAGAGACCAGGAAGGCCCAAGGGTGCACCGAACAAGAAAGGCAAGGCACAAAAACTGCCAGGGAGGAGAGGACGACCACGCAAGGCTCCAGGTACAGGTAGAGGTGCAGTATCACAGCCAGTTGGAGCAGGTGTTGTTGGTTTGGCCTGCTTGGGGGCTGATGCGGAGGCAGATTGGGAGGATGAGGATGACGAGTCCTCCTCCTCGGATACACAGCCCATGCCAGTTCCAGACAGGCAGAGATATCGGCTGCGAGAGTCAGCTCGGGGCCCTGAGTTGTCTCCAGAGCATTCGTCTGAGTCAGAGCCAGAGCATTGAATGTGGCTCTGTTGTTTTAGTTTCAGTAGTTTGTCTCTAGCAGACGGTCTACCATTGTACTCAGATGATTTTTCACATTATATACAATGTTTGGCCTACATTATTTGCTGCACATTGTGCGTATGTCGCTCTGTACATGTGATGCTGTATTTTCAATTTTATGTCGAATTCTATGTGCGTGTGTGAATCCTTTTTTCATTTAATTTCGTTTGAAGTGAATGCTAGCTTCACATATATGCACCTACATCATGAGCACAGCAATCACCCCTACACCCCAAACGACATTTCATAAACACATGTAATACATCTGCATTTAAAAAAATTACAGAGATTGCATCTTACATGACCAGGCTCGCGTTGCACAAAAAACAACTATGTATATATTCAACCGTTGTATCAAGATAACATCACACATACTGTCACTTTTTTAAGCAGCCATCTAGTTATTTGCTGCACCATAAACTGCCGAAAACTACATAGCAACAGTCCGCCACATACGGCTGGACCTTATCTATTCTAAACATCCCTCACTGATCCTCCACCGACTCCTCGCCCTCGTCTGGTGCATTGTTTTGTCGCTCTTGCTCTGCCTCCCGGTTAGCCCGACGTCCGGCCGCCCTTTCCTTGACCATGATGAGTTGTCGTCGTGTGAAATTCATTCTGATCTGCTCATCTAGATCCAGCTCGACAGCGGGGACAGGATCCACAGCGGGGGCGGGTGGCTCCGGTTCCGGATTTCTCTGCCGAGTCCGTCGCAGCATCTCTCAGATATCTGCCTCTTGCTTCCGATGTCTCTCGTTGTGCCTTCGGATATCTTCCTCAAGCTTCGTCCTGGCTTCGCCCTTGGGCTTCAGTGGTATGCGCTCTGCCATCTTGATCGACCTTCTCCTCACAGCAACCTGGTCCTTGAACACCCTCTCACAGCACCCTGGCTCTCAAACAGCCTGTCACCGGCTCTCGCTTGCTCTCTCACTGTCTATCACTAGCTCTCTCACAGCCTCTGAAAATGCCGACCACAATGGCATTGTGAGTGCCTATTTATCCCCACAGCCTGATCGGCCATGGATCCCCATCATCCAACCATGTGCCTCTGTACCTGCCCCCATGTGATGCTCCCCCCCTGTGTTGGTCTCTCATTGGCCCCATGGTCTGCTCACCCACAGTGCCCATGTGCCTCTATACCTGCCCCCATGTGATGCTCCCCCGTGTTGGTCTCCCGTTGGCCCCATGGTCTGCTCACCCACAGTGCCCATGTGCCACTGCACCAGTCCCCTGCACCATGTACTGTACCCTTTTTTTTTACACCCAGTACCCCTTTTTTTTCCATTTTTTTGTCCTTTTTTGGTAAGTAATAGGCAAAAATAAATTATTAAATATATTTAAAAATTAAAAAAAAATATTAAAAATGGTACCACCCTGGTACTGTGGATCCCAGGGCGGTACCGTAGCGGCGGTACCACTGATATGGTACCGACGGTACCATACCAGCGGTACCAGGGGGTATTATGATATATATATATTTAAAAAAATTAAAAAAAGGGGAGCACTCGGGTCCACGTCCAAGACCCAAACGCGTCCAGGTCCGGAAGCCAGACGCGGACGCGAAAAGGCCATGTCCGGCCCGGACCCTCATCCCTGAATTATTATATATAGATAGATAGATATCATACATGCTCCAGAACGCGTTTTGGGGGGGCAATGATTCAAAGCCCGAAACGTTGTTTCAGAATGCATTTAGTTATTTACTTAGTTTTTAGCCTATATATATATCATAGTACCCTCTGGTACCGCTGGTATGGTACCGCCGGTACCATATCAGTGGTATCGCCGGTACGGTACCGCCCTGGGATCCGCGGTACCAGGGCGGTACCATTTTTAATATTTTTTTTTATTTTTTAATATATTTTTAGTAATTTTTTTTTGCATATTAACTACCAAAAAAGGACAAAAAAAAGTAAAAAAAAGGGGGTTCTAAGTGTAAAAAAAGAGGGTACAGTACATGATGCAGGGGACTGTTGCAATGGCACATGGGCACTGCGACTGAGCAGACCGAGGGGCCAATGGGAGACCAACACAGGGGGGTAGCATCACATGGGGGCAAGTACAGAGGCACATGGGCATTGTGGGTGAGCAGACCATGGGCCCAATGGGAGACCAACACAGGGGGGAGCATCACATGGGGGCAGGTACGGAGGCACATGGAGGGATGATGGGGATCCACATGGCCGATCAGGCTGTGGGGATAAATAGGCACTCACAATGCCATTGTGGTCGGCATTTTCAGAGGCTGTGAGAGGGCTAGTGATAGACAGTGAGAGAGCAAGCGAGAGCCGGTGACAGGCTGTGAGAGGCTGTTTGAGAGCCAGGGTGCTGTGAGAGGGTGTTCAAGGATCAGGGTGCTGTGAGGAGAAGGTCGATCGAGATGGCTGAGCGAATACCACCGAAGCCCGAGGGCGAAGCCAGGAGAAAGCTTGAGGAAGATATCCGAAGGCACAACGAGAGGCATCGGAAGCAAGAGGCAGATATCCGAGAGATGCTGCGACAGACTCGACAGAGAAATCCGGAACCGGAGCCACCCGCCCCCGCTGTGGATCCTGTCCCCGCTGTCGAGCTGGATCTGGATGAGCAGATCGGAATGAATTTCACACGACGGCAGCTCATCATGGTCAGGGAAAGGGCGGCCAGACGTCGGGCTAACCAGGAGGCAGCTCGGGCTAACCGGGAGGCAGAGCAAGAGCGACAAAACAATGCACCAGACGAGGGCGAGGAGTCGGTGGAGGATCAGTGAGGGATGTTTAGAATAGATGAGGTCCACCCGTATGTGGCGGACTGTTGCTATGTAGTTTTCGGCAGTTTATGGTGCAGCAAATAACTAGATGGCTGCTTAAAAAAATGACAGTATATGTGATGTTATCCTGATACAACGGTTGAATATATACATAGTTGTTTTTTGTGCAACGCGAGCCTGGTCATGTAAGATGCAATGTTTGTAATTTTTTTAAATGCAGATGTATTACATGTGTTTATTCAATGTCGTTTGGGGTGTAGGGGTGATTGCTGTGCTCATGATGTAGGTGCATATATGTGAAGCTAGCATTCACTTCAAACGAAATTAAATGAAAATAGGATTCACACACGCACATAGAATTCTTCAACATAAAATAAAGCATCACATGTACAGAGCGACATACGCACAATGTGCAGCAAATAATGTAGGCCAAACACTGTATATAATGTGAAAAATCATCTGAGTACAATGGTAGACCGTCTGCTAGAGACAAACTACTGAAACTAAAACAACAGAGCCACAATCAATGCTCTGGCTCTGACTCAGACGAATGCTCTGGAGACAACTCAGGGCCCTGAGCTGACTCTCGCAGCCGATATCTCTGCCTGTCTGGAACTGGCATGGGCTGTGTATCCGAGGGGGAAGACTCGTCATCCTCATCCTCCCAATCAGCCTCCGCATCAGCCCCCAAGCAGGCCAAACCAACAACACCTGCTCCAACTGGCTGTGATACTGCACCTCTACCTGTACCTGGAGCCCTGCGTGGTCGTCCTCTCCTCCCTGGCAGTTTCTGTGCCTTGCCTTTCTTGTTCGGTGCACCCTTGGGCCTGCCTGGTCTCTTGCAGACAAGAGGAGCTGTCAATGCCTCGTCACCCCCATGCAAATCACCTGGCTGGCTAGGCTGGGCCCAAGCTGAGGCCGGCTGGGATAGGGAAGCAAAAGAGGGAACTCCCTGTGCAACTGAGCGAGGAGGATGAGCTCGTGGAGTGTGTGCCCGTGGGGCTGCTGCATGGGGAGGAACTGGCTGTGCAGGAGGCGAGTACAGTGGCGATATGTACTGAAAGGGGCGCTGTGGTGGCCGGTACTGGTACATCCTGGGTGCTGCCAAAGGAGGAGGATGTGACGTGGGTGCTGCCACTGGAGGAGCCACTGTGGATGTGGGCGCTGCAAGAGAAAACCTGGGCACAGATGGTGGCCTGCCATGGAGACCTGGTGCTGCAGAAGTGGACGGCGATGGAGGGGCTGCAGGAGGCATCGGTGGCACAGGAGGAACTGTGCGACGCACATACACCCTCTGAGGAGCTGGAGGAACTGTAGGCACCTCATGCGGCTGCTCTGGCTGGGACTCTGTGTGTGGCATGCTGGCAAGAGATGATGGGGGCGCCCTGACACTCGGCATCTGCTGGGCCCCTGAATCCAATGTGGCAACCAAGTCGGCCAGCTGGGCATCCGAATACAAATGCTCTGGGCTCTGGGACTCATCCTGTGCACCAGCCTCTAAATCATCCTGTGCACCGACCTCTGAATCATCCTGTGCACCAACCCCTGAATCAACCCAAGCCTCATCTCGTGCCTCATCATGTGCACCCTGTAGACCCTGCATGGCCTCCCAATCTGTGCAATGAAAGTCATCAAGTGCCTCCTCTGGTGTGCTGTCGTAGTAACGGCCATGACTCTGTGCTGCACGCATCCAAACATCTGCGGGACCGGCATCTAAACCACTCTGCCCTCTATCAAGAGCCTCCTCCATCATGTCGACATAGGTAGGTATGCCACTGCCCCCCCCTGTGTGCCCTGCCTGTCTGCTGGTATAACCTGTGCCATGTGTCCCACCTCTGCCACGTGATGCACCTGTGACCCCTGCCCGTGGCGTGTGCCCTGCACCTGTATAATCTGCCTCATCCCTCTCTGGTCTGGCAAACACAACCCGAATGGGCTCATCCTCATCATGCTCATCCTCTGACACTGGCTCATCTGCCTCATACAATGGGGGCTCTCTGTGCTCAAGCCCAAGCTCTCTCTCTCATCTCGGCAAGCTCCCTCTCTCTCTCTGCCATCAACTGTGTGCCCAGGTCATCTGCAGGCATGGGATGGGTGTTGTCCATAGGCAAGTCAACCTGGCGCTCCAAATCAGATATCTTCGTCTGCAAGGTTTAAAATTTGCATGTCAGAGAGACAACTTTATCAAGAAATGAAACCAACATACCAGGAGTCAACCAACATGCTATGAAAGATTAGCTTATCACCTGCAATGCGCTCGTAATGGTCGGAAGCCTCCTGGCGAGACGTGCGTTGGCGCTACAGAACACCAACCGCTCCAACTGACTCATTGACAACCGGTTTCTTCTCCTCGTGTGAATGAGTGCCCATGTGCTCCAGTTATGCTCACACACGGAGGCAGCACAGTCCTGTGGTGCGTGCATTGAAATACTTCAGCACATTGTGGCAGAGGTGAAACTTCAACGAAACACAAAAAATGGAGGATAAAATGAGATGCATACCTGAGAAAGGACACGCAGTGCAAGACGCTGTATAGATGGGTATGTGCTACCGAACATGGTCCACCAGGTAATGGGTAGCTGCCTCCTCTCTGGATCCTGGGCAGCCGGGTGGCCGAATGTGCCCATGCCGAAACGAAATGCAGCGAGCTCCTCCATGAGCCTGATAGGATCCAAACCTATGTGTGGACCCACCCTGTGAATGTACTGAAGCCAATCGGCCTCGAGCTCCCTGTCTGCGATCTGTGTCGGAGAGAGGAAGAGGGGATGCAGCATGTGTGCAACGCTGTGGATACTCCTGTGGAA
>CM055113.1:8030851-8045851 GCA_029204225.1 Diphasiastrum complanatum | reverse complement strand
CATTTGATGTTTTTAAGATGGGCAAAGACCTTTCAAGTCGAACCAGAAAAAATCAATTTTGAATCGCCAAGAAATACTACATGAGAAGGGGAATATTAATAAATCATTCAAAGAAGCAAATTTGCCTAATAAAAAGAGAAAGTCAACATGTATATAAGAGCCTTGATAAAAGAAGAATTCTAACAGAGCCTGATTGATTTATTAACTGCCAAAAAAGACTTGCAAATATGCATTCAAACGATCCTATAACTTACTGATTATTTTACTTCTAAAGCCAGATTTGACAAGAACTTTGACAAGTTCTCCATCTTAGATTGATGCTAGAAGGAATTAGTGTCAACTCACGTAGCAAAAGGGTTTGAGGAAAGTTGCTAAAATCATTCACAGAATTACCTCACAAAAAGCAAATGTTCTCTTTTCTTTCGATCTTAAGCAAAGAATCAATCAGGATTAAGTTCTTACCTCATTTTCAAGTTTTTCTAAATCTGAAATCTTAGTAGCACCGTCAGAATCAAGCATCAACAGAAGCTTGCCACGGGCACAAAGCATTCCCTGTTATTTTGAGATACATGAAAACTGAAGTTAGGAGAACCCTGATAGTTTTGCCAAGCTATGTCAAAGCTCCAGAGTCTATAGGACAACCATAAGAGCGTATCCCAGAAGCCGTGAGGCTGACAATTTATTGATGGTAAAGTTGTGAATCTCTGCACTATTTTTACACATTGAGGCAAGCTCATGAAAATGTGATACATATGATAGACTTCCCAAAGGCAACTCCAATGCAGAGCACAGAACCCAGCTAGGTTAGCATACTGCACATTAATATCATGAAAATGAAATAACGCATATGCAACTTTCACTAAAATATTGTTACAAAACAAAAAGGATGTGCACCTTTCTGACAGCTGCTCCTTTGCCATAATTCTTCCCTTGTTTGATTACCCTGACCAAATCTAATTTGAATCGCTTCACATAATCGAATGCCACCTTTAATGTTTTATCTTTACTCCCGTCATCAACAATTATTATCTTAGGAGCCAAGAACCACAAAATGAAATACACACAAGTTACAAATAACACAACTTAGAAATGACACAAATGAGACCCAAATAGCAAGAATAGAGATATCCTTCCCCTTCATTAAATCAGAAGCCCTATCTATCTCGGTGGAGTTAATTGCAAGAAAAAACCTTTCCAGAATGTTAAAAAAATTTAGTAGCACATCTATATTCAGAAAATCACTCAAAAGAAAACAATGATGTGTAAGGAAGATAATACATGAAGTCCTGTATTGGAGAAAGTCTGCCTATCATAAGAAAGCCTGTCTATGATGACAAGTTATAACGTCTAAAGAGAACTTAGATGGCGAAAGGCTGACTATACCATTGATGAAAAATATGCATATCTGACAAAGACACTGATAGACTATAGTCAAAATAACTACAAGCCATGTATATGTGGAATGTCATCAACATATTATCAAAGCAGTATGGAAGGGTTTTGAGATGATAGTATAGCAAAGTAAAACTTAATTACTGCCAAGCTGATATTATGCTGATAATAAATCAATTAGCTGTCAACAATTTGTCGCTTAAGCACATCTCAGGTAACTAAAACGAGCTAGATAAATATATTCAAAATAACTACATGCACTGCATGCCACTTTCAACATGTAAAGGGGGCATAACGTACATAAGAATGTGGCCCAAGATCATAAGCAAGGAGTGACAGAAGAATGTATATTGGGTTAATCTGGCAAGCCAAAATTTTGAACACCCTAGGCTCAACTACTGAGGTGAAAACTACAAATAGATGCCACTGTGAAATGGTACCCCTCATTCTCCTATCACAGGGAAAAGACAATTGCATGTGATTTCCTGCCATTGTTGGAAAGGAGAAAAGGAAGAATGGCACACATTACGAGCAGAACGCCAAACAAGTTTCAAATCTAAGTAAAATCATAAATCTAGAATACAGCAGAAAAGCATACTGAAAAAACACATTATGGCTGATTAGGATATAAACTGACCTCATATGTAAACTGTTTCTCCATGTTTGCACGCTTTTGAAGGTACCTGCATTTACAAGTCTGAGACAAGCAATCATGCCCAGTATTTATTTGAGAGACTCAATTTTGACTCTTAACAAAAAAAAAGTTTATAAGCCCAATTGGAGACTAGAATGATTTGATCATGTTAAAAAGAAGAAGGAATTCACAACCACAAACTTTTAGCTAAGGTCCGAGTTGAAAAACCTCAACGTCTCATCCAGTGCCCCAGAAAGCCTAGCTTCTTCATTGAAAGCAGGCATGATAAGAGAAATGTACTTTTCAGCAGAGTCAAAAAGAGATGGACACTGCATCTGGATATTCAGTAGCTGAGGATTAGTAGAGAAACAGTCATAGAACCTGGTATGCATAACAGTTTGCTGCAACAATTCACTTCCTTTTGAACAAAAAGTAACACTTGAATGATGAGAAAAGAGTGAGATGGCCAATGTCACTGAAGATGCTGGTCAGTGGCTTAAAACAGGCTGCCCACTTTATATATATGTATACACTATGAACAATGCTGAAGACTCAGGTTGTGCCTTCTTCAATGTAAATGCATCACATGTCAAAGCATTTGCTAAATAAGTTAGTGGTCCATCTAACCCCAGGCCGGCGCTTACAAAGCCATACTTTGTAAAGCTAAATTGTAGAATACTTAGGCAGCAGAAATTAACTCTGCAATAATTTCCTGTGAGCATGTACTTTTCCCTCCAAAGTTCAAGACACCTACCTTTTACCTATTATCCTGCCCAATTGAGCCAAAAATTTTCACTGGCGAGTACAAAGTATTTATCAAAAGAAAAAAATGAATAGGAAACTAGAAAATGAGAACGTAAGACTTGTAATGTCTTGTAAGTACCAAAAATGACACTTAAATAAGCTAATAGAGTAAGTACAAACATTCAAATTCTAAATGGATGTAACTAGTCCTACTAGAACTCACAAATCAAAACCAGTATAGAGATTAGAGAGAACTCAGATTATAGAAGAATTGAGCAAAGCTCTAAAACACTAGAATGAATTGTGGTGGCCTGCCAGCCTACATATATACTTTCTCTGATCTATGAAAAACTAAAAGCATAAAGCAAAAGCTAATTGCTATTATTACTACCTATTTTGGGTAAAGTCCCAAGATGTATTTCTAAGTGGTAAAACCAAGCCTTATTCTGGTAGAAGTGCGTCCACCGCCATGCATGACTAAAAAACGACTTACTGAAAATAGTAATGGCCCCTATAATAGTACACAAGCATAAGGGGCACCAAATAAACATTGTGGTGGCCTGCCAGCCTACATATATACTTTCTCTAATCTATGAAAAACTAAAAGCATAAAGCAAATGGCTAAAGGCAAAAAGTTAATTGCTATTATTACTACCTATTTTGGGTAAAGTCCCAAGATATATTTCTAAGTGGTAAAACCAAGCCCTATTCTAGTAGAAGTGCGCCCACCTCCATGCATGACTAGAAAACGACTAACTAAAAATAGTAATGGCCCCTATAATAGCACGCAAGCATAAGGGGTACCAAATAAACATTAATTCCTAACACTCCCCCTTGATGTTTACTTTGTTATCTATTACTCCAAGAAATCCTCTAAACTTCTGAAACTTTTCTTGGCCAAGTCTTTTAATAAAGATATCCGCAACTTGCTCTTCCGTAGGGCAATAGATAAGCTCCACTTCACCACTTCCAATCTTCTCTCTAATGAAGTGTTGTTGTACTTCAATATGCTCTGTCCTACTGTGAAAAATTGGATTCTTCACCAATTTGATACAACTTTGATTATCGCACTGAATTACCATAAGTGTATCTTGTACCATATGTAGATCATGTAGAATCCTTTGCAACCCTATTGCTTCACTTGTTGCACTCGTAGTAGCCCGGTACTCTGCCTCTATAGATGCTAATGCAATAGTATCTTGCTTCTTTGAACTCCAAGAGACAGCAAGAGAACCAAGACTAAAAACATAACCTATAGTAGATCTTCGATGTTCCGCATCTCCAGCCCAATCAGTATCCACATACCCCTGTAACTTCAAATCATCCTGTCATCGCTGCTTCTGATGACTTTCTTACCCTCCAAGGTATGTGAGCATAAGCAATACTTCCAAACACTCTCAAATCACTTACATCTGGTTTCTGACCCATGTAAGCTTCCTCTAGAGTTCGATTCTCTACAACCATTGTAGGACTTCGATTCAAAAGATAAACCACCATCTTACCTGCTTCACACCAAAACATATTTGGAAGATTCTTAATCTTGAGAGTACTCCTCGCAGTTTCCACTATAGACTGGTTCTTTCTTTCCACAACTGCATTTTATTGAGGCGTGTCCATGCTTGCAATTGTCTCTTTATACCATGATTCTTGCAAAACACCTGAAATTCTGTGGAAAAATACTCTCCCCCTTTGTTCAAGCAAAGTATCTTAACCTTTCTATCTGTTTCTTTCTCCACCCGTGTCTTAAACCATGTGAAATATTTGAATGCTTCACCCTTATTCTTGAGAAGATAGATCCACGTCTTCCTAGAATAATCATTCACACACACCATAAAGTAACTTGCTCCCCCATAAGACTGAGTTCTCATAGGACCACACAAATCCGTATGAACAAGTTCTAGAACATTTCTCGCCCTGAATGGACTCGATGGAAATTTCTTCATATGATGTTTTCCTAAGACACAACCCTCACAAACCTTGTGATCAGAAACAACTTGAGGTAAACCTGTAAATGTTGTATTTCCTCAAGATTTGTAGACTTTTGTAATTCAGATGTCCAAACCTTTCATGCCATAACCTACACACTGATCCAATATCCGAATACTCGCACGATGACCCACCACCTGAGCCTAAAATTTGTACAACCGTCCTGCAAATACTACTTCACTATCTTTCCTCTTGATGAGACACTGCTCTTCATCAAACTGTAGCTGATACTAAGTAAGTTTTTCTTGATTCCTGGTAGATAAATCACGTCCTTTATGTCTCCAATCTTCCCTGAAGGTATTTGAACTTGTACTTTTCCAACTCCTTTTATATCATATGCATAGTTGTCTCCAAACTTCACATTTGATCCATCATCTAGTTATTGAAAACTAGACAACCACTCTCGCCTAGGTGTCATATGCTTTGAAGCTCCTGAATTAATAGACCAACACTCCTCTTCCTTCGAGAAGCGGCCAGAAGATGTCGATGCTGAAAACAATTCATAGTCTTCAAGGTCCAAGAAACCTAACTTTGTATTAGGTCCTTCTTCTTCTTCAGCAAAATTCCCATCCTGCCTCTTCTTGAACTTATTGTGCCAGCATTCCTTTGCATAATGTCCTGATCTCCTGCAAACAAAGCAGTTTTCCTTTCGAACAACTTTCTTTCCATCTTTTGATCGATTTGATTGATTCTCCTCCATATCTCGCTGCTGCTTCTTCTTCTTCTTCTTCCCTTTGTCACTTCTTGTAACTTTGGTCTTGCTTCTTTGCTATTTCTTCTGCCTATTCCTTGAAATCGTCCCTGTTGACAATATTTGTCGCCTCATTTCCTCTTATAGTAATTTGGCATTTAGCTGATCGAAAGAAGGCTTTGTCTCTCGTAACGATAGCATCATCAAAAACAGCAGACAGACTCGAGTCTTTCTTCTCAGCGATCTGCAGTTTGACTGATTCCAGCCAGCGGACCAATTTCAGTCAGCGAACTCTTTCCAACAACAACGATAGGTCTGATTCCAACAGCAGTTTTGATCTGCTTTCAACTCAGCGATCCAACAGATGTGTAAACAGTGATTCAGGTCCGTAAGCAGCGATCAGCACTGTAGTAGACAGCGAACAGTAGACAAAAACACTTTGATTCTAGTTCAGCGATCAACCAGAAATAGTTCTGGGTAGGCAGCAATCCAACAAACAGCCAGCGATCAGCTCCTCCAATCTTTTCCTTGCAACCTTGCAAAAACAAACTCTCTCTCTCTCTCTCTCTCTCTCTCTCTCTCTCTCTCTCTCTCTCTCTCTCTCTCTCTCTAGAGCGGACTTGGAGTCACCACTTAGGTGTTAAGATTCAGGACTATCACATTGCCTCAGATTCACAGTGGGACAGCTCAGGGTGTCTTCTAATCAGCTAGCTATTCCTAGAGGAGCGGATTTGCCAGTTATGCTCTCTAGGTGAGGTGGAGTCTGAGGAGCATTTTATGTTTAGATGCCCTGTATAGTATGAGATTAGAGAGCGATAATTGCCTATTTCGAGACATGCCTACCACTCTACGCTCTCTCATAGCCTATGAGGACCCATGATATGTTGCTCTGATGGTACGCAAGATGTTCATATTGCGGAGAGATTTGTACGGGACATTCCAGCATTTTACCTCACAGCCATTGATTACTTCCTTCTTTAGGATGAGGATTATGATGACGACGAGGATGATAGCCGCTTACATGCTATGCTCATAGAGATCAGAGACAGTGTACTTCCCACCATCACGTTACTGCCAGGCTCACCAAACATCCTACGCAGAGACGTACTACTACACATGCTCATGCTCCTAGACGACGCCAACAGGATCCAGTGCTTTCTCATGTTGCGGCTCGCATTACATCTTTCACAGCATCAGCACAGTCTTGAAATCTTGAATATAGGATTATTATGCACACACACTCGCATACATGTTTATTTTAGTTGTACTAGATGTTTTCTTTATTACAGTTTTGGAGACGTTTTATATGCTCCCTTGGTTACCACATACTTGACATGTACTTCATTAGTCTTATATGCCTTTTGACATGGAAAAGACATCTCTCTCTCTCTCTCTCTCTCTCTCTCTCTCTCTCTCTCTCTCTCTCTCTCTCTCTCTCTCAAGCCTGCTCTGATACTATGTCAGAATTTGTCCTACAAATTCTAAATGGAGTTAACTAGTCCTACTAGCACGCACAAATCAAAAGAGAACTCAGATTATAGAAGAATTGAGCAAAGCTCTAAAACACTAGAATGAATGGTGGTGGCCGACCAGCCTACATATGTACTTTCTCTAATCTATGAAAAACTAAAAGCATAAAGCAAATAGCTAAAGACAAAAAGCTAATTGCTATTATTACTACCTATTTTGGGTAAAGTCCCAAGATGTATTTCTAAGTGGTAAAACCAAGCCCTATTCTAATAGTAGTGCCCCCACCTCCATGCATGACGAAAAAAATGAATTACTAAACATAGTAATGGCTCCTATAATAGCATGCAAGCATGGCCAAACTCACACTAAGGGGTACCAAATAAACATTAATTCCTAATAGGAGGTGCCTTGAAGAAGTCCTTGAAGCTATCCTATCCAGACTCTCCACAACAATGAAACATACATCATGACCTTTTTACGTCCGACAAAGTCTCATGATAGAATCGTCCACTATCGATGAGGAACAAGTCAGTGGTAAGAGTACCTATGTCTAGAATACTTGTCTTGGCACTAAATATACACAAGTGGATAAGCTTTGCATTACTTTTTCACTCTAGCAATAGAAGCAAGACTACATGCAACTCGCATATTTTTGGAAACCAAAATGGGCGTCGACAAGAGATATATGAGCACATAAAAAATGTTGAGCTCGCATAGCGAAGGTGCCTCAGAATGCAAAGAGCACCATAATGATAAAAATGTCCATTAATAATAGAATAAATGCTACAAGGGGCAAAGGCATAAATGGTCTGCAGATGGAAAGCAAGGCTGGTTGCAAAAGGATATTCTTAGATTACCAATGTGGATTATTAGGAGAAGAATCCGGCTGTAAAGCTACATTGCATATTTGGAAGTACATTAGATGGATGCACAAACAACTTTTCTCAATGGTATAATCAAGGAGGAAATCTACATGTCTCAGCCAAAAGATAATGTTGTCAAAGTAAAGGAAGACCATGTGTGCACGTTATATAAAGCACTATATGGGCCTGAGCAGTCATCCAAGGAACTGCTTCAAAGAATACATTATTTCTTTCTTGATAATGGCTTTACTCCAAGCATTGCAGATTCTAATGTTTATTGCAAAGCTATTGATGAATCTTTTGTTATAATAACTTTGTATGTTGATGACACATTGTTATACAGCAATGATACAAAGTTATTACAATTCACCAAGAATATGTTGTCGAATGAGTTTAAAATGACATATGTTGAAGAGCATGCTATGGTCTGGGCATACAAATAAACAGAGACAGAGACAATAGAGAACCTTGCATCAGCCAGCAAAGATATATTCAGAATATTTTGGTAAAGTATAAAGCAACTAACTGCAAATTAGTTAACACTCCCAGGGAACTAGGAATCAAGATGAATGTCCTCAAAAGAACGAAGAGCAAGAAGATATGAAGAAATATCCTTATCACTCAGTCATCAGGTCCTTGATATACCAAACCTGACATAGCCTATGCAGCAAGTACCCTCAATCAATTTGTGTCAAATCCAGGGATTGTTCATTAAGAAGCTCTATTGAGAGTTTAAAGATATATTTATACTACCCCACATTAAGGGGAGTTGGCAAAATAATGCAAATTTAAAAATATTTTTAGAACTTAAACTTTGGCCTGGTATTGGTATTAGTATATGGTAACATCACTCTTACGATCCACTTTGGCGAAGTCCCAATATTGGCATTTGGCATTGAGCCTTTCTAGCATGCTCAACTCTTTTCTACGGCAGAGATGCTTTATAAAACTAACCTTGAATGCCACGTGATCATATGTGTCAATAATAAGCCGCACTGAGCAAGATATTTCCTGAAAGTAGACATGGTTGCAACCAAACGCGTTTGGAAGCTCTTGGAAACGCGTTTGGAAACGCGGCCGTTTGAAACGCGTTTCAAATGGCCGATTTTCAACCTTTTTTTTCATTCTTATTTTGAAGAGAGGAACTTCAGGAGAGAGGGGACATTCCAGGGGCAAGTGGTGCATCTGATCCCACTGACATTGCTTTGGGGGATTAGGATGATGATGATGACAATGATGAGCATGAGCCTACCGAGCATGTATTTATCGACGACGACGACATCATCGAGTAGAGCATTGGTGCTACTGACATGCTATAGCATATGCATGCAGCATCACCATCCTTTTTGGTTTGTCAATTATTGCATTTTGCTACTTTTTGCTAGAGCCTAGTAGTGCTAAGTGGACAACGGACTTGTAATCCAAAATTTCATGTAATCTCCTCTCCGATTATGAATACATTGAGGATTTGTGGTCCTAACTCCTTGCAATTGGTTAAATACGTTATTGATCTACATTTGTATGGTCTTGTTCTGTGATTTTCTATTGCTAAATGCTATCATTGTTATGAATGACTTAGAATGATTTAATTTAGCTAAGTTGCATCACAAAGAAACCTATTTTTGTAGTATAACTGGCAATATTCATTTTTTTAGACATACCACTGCAAAAACCTTAAATTTTACACTTTAAAAGTGGGTAAAAACATTTCAAACGTTTGGATGATTTTTCCAAACGTTTGAAACGCGTTTCAAACATTTCACGTTTGGACGTTTCAAACGTTTGGTTGCAACCATGAAAGTAGAAAAGATAAGGCATGGTCGATAAAATACATGATCTTCAAATAATCAATACCAAATTCTTGTCTGGCAGAGAAAAAACTGAGCTACAAACACAAATACTTAAAAGAAAATACACTTAGAACCAAATAATGTTACACAAGAGTCATTAAAAAAATGTGAATTATATTGAGTCAAGTAAAATGTTGATAAGCATGAAAAAATCAATATGGTGGGCACAACAACCTTGTATACCTTTTCTAATGATGTCGGATCTTCTATGAATGTAGGTGCCCCTGAATAACTGAATGACATAGCATCAAACAAGGAACTATTACAAAGTTACTCACATAAATCAAAAGCTACAGATACGACAGATCAAACATTGTGAAGTGAACAAGAGAGTTTTAGATAGATTACAAAGAATACTTTAGCATTCTAGATGTTTGATGATTTGCTCAATTTGAATCTTTCAAACAATAATTTAAATCTTGATTCTCAATGGGAACCTTGACTGCAATCTAATCATGACTATGTCTAAAGTGAAGGTTGGGCATTTTGTGTGGCCTAAGCACAGTATATCCTAGGAGTAGAAAAAGGACCCTATGCGAAATGATCAATAGTGGCAACAAGTGCTCAAACCTAGTCTTGCTGCAATCTGTTCACTGGAAGTGGAGTGATCTAAACATGTTTGCTGACGGGATTGTTGACCTACATATCTAATACTACAATTGTTCACTGAAAAACAGGTCATTAAATTGCTATAGATCAGTATTGTTGTTTGACAATGGCAGGATTGAATGATGTGTTACGAGAGTCTAGTAAGCTAAATGGTACAAACTTCAACATATGGAAATTCAAGAAGCAAAAAATTCTCCAGGATCGAGAATATTGGGACGTTGTCATAGATGTGGAGGCACCTCCTAAAGAAGCGCAGGAGAAAAGCTCATCTTATCATTAACTTGTCTATTGAAGATATGATTGTACCTCACATCAGGGATGCTGCTGGACCCAAGGAGACTTGGGATATTTTGAAGAATTTATATGAGACTGTAAATCAATCTCGAATTTTGTTCTTAACTACTAAGCTACATACGTTAGAGATGGGTACAAGTGAATTAGTAATGGACAACTTTACTCGTGGACAACTTTACTCGGGTGAAGGATCTGAGAGGCCAACTTATTGCAGTTGGAGAAAGTGTTTCGGATTCAGTGTTGGTATCTACCATGCTTAATAGCTAACCTTTGGCCTATCAAAACTTTGTTATGATGTTGTCTTTATGGGAGACAAGACCTTTTCAAGAACTAGACGATGGATCAAATCTGAAGTTGGGAGATAACTACACATATGATATAAAGGGAGTCGGAAAAGTACAGGTTCAGCTACCTTCTAGAAAGATTGGAGGCATAAAGGATGTGCTTTATATACCAGGAATCAAGAAGAACTTACTCTCAGTTTCAACATAGGTTGTACAGTTTGATGAAGAGCGGTGTCTCTTCAAAAGGAAGGACAATGAAGTAGTAGATGAGGGCATTATTGCAGGAAGATTGTACAAACTTCAGACTCAAGTGGTGGATCATCATGCAAGTATTGCGGATATTGGTTCAATGAGTAGGTTATGGCACAAAAGGTTTGGACATCTGAATTACAAAAGTCTACAAGTCTTGAGGAAATACAATATGGTTACTAGTTTACCTCAAGTTGTTTCTAATCACAAGTTTTGTGACAATTGTGTCTTAGGAAAACATCATATGAAGAAATTTCTATCGAGTACTTTCAAGGCGTTCTAGAACTTGTTCATACAGATTTGTGTGGTCCTATGAAAACTCAATCTTATGGGGGAACAAGTTACTTTATGGTGTTGTTGGTGATTATTTTAGGAAGAGAGAATCGAACTCAAAAGGAAGCTTACACAGGTCAGAAACCTAACATAAGTCATTTGAGGGTTTTTTGAAGCCTTGCATATGCTCACATACCTAAGGATTCAAGGAACAAATTGGATTCGAAGGTGACTAAGTGTTTATTCCTTGGATATGATAGTCAAGAGAAAGGATACAGGTTATATGACTTGGAGCGTAAGAAAGTTAAGGAATTCCTATCTTGTGTGACAAATCATTAGAGGAGCCTAAATTGACACGTGTATCTCCTACACCAATTCAAGTACCTAGAGTGACCATGGTTGAGAAAGGAAAAAGGAAGGACAAATCAAGTACATGGGATACTTATTCACCTCCTACTTCACCAGGTAGGAAGCATCCTACATCAGATACTAGAAGATTACCTAGATGGTACTAGGAAACTATCAAGGATAGGGTTAGGTCATGAAACTAGAAGATCTGTTAGGCTTGAAAAGCATCATGAGGGTCAGGATCGACAGGAGGATGGGGATGTACACTTGCTTATATGGCTACAATGTTGGAAACCAAGGATCCATCTACTTTCAAGGAAGCTGAAAAAGAGGATATTTGGAGGAAATCTATGGATGAGGAGTACAACTCAATTATAAAGAATAGGACTTGGACGCTTGTTCAATTACCTACAAGTAAAAAGGCTATTGGATGCAAGTGGATCTATAAAACTAAGTACAAATCGGATGGTTCTATAGGCAATCATAAGGCAAGGTTGGTTGCAAAAGGGTATGCTCAACAAGAAGGGACTGACTATGAAGAAACTTTTGCACCAGTTGCTAAGTTAACTACTACGAGGACAGTTTTGTCATTGGCAGCTCAGTTTGGATGGAATAGTTAAAAAATGGATGTTAAGAGTGCATTCCTAAATGAATTTCTAGAGGAAGTCTACATGGAGCAGCTAGAGGGATACATAGTAGCAGGACAGGAAGACAAGGTTTGCAAGTTGGGCAAGGCATTATACGGACTTAAACAAGCACCTAGGGCATGGGACACAACGATTGACACATACTTTGAGGAGCTTGGTTTTCAGCAAAGTAGCCTACACTTTATGTTTTATCAAGGATGGTCATACTGTTATTGTAGTGATGTATGTGGATGATCTTGTTATCACATGTTCGGATCGTGATGTGATTTAGAATATTAAGAAAGATCTCTCATCAGAGTTTGATATGAAAGATTTTGGCTCACTACAATACTTTCTTGGGATTGAGGTTTGTAGAGTAAGTAGCACATGGACTGTTTCTCTCTCAATCTAGGTATGCCCATGAACTTCTTGAAAAGTTCGATATCTCAGAGTGCAAACCTATTTCTACACCATATGATAGTATTGTAAGCTTACTAAAGCTAAGGATGATCAAGATATAGGTGAGAAGTTATATAAAAAGCTTGTTAGAAGCTTAATCTCGGATAATGCTTATTTTGTTAGTATGGTTAGTCAGTTTATGGCTAAGCCTAGAGCTACTAAATGAGTACTCAAATATATCTAGGGTACTTTGAGCTTTAGAATTTCCTATGAGACAGGATGTTTTGCAATTTCAGGGATATGTGGATGCTGATTGGGATGAGATCTATGACAAGTTATGTTTTTAGTCTTGATTTTGGTTCTATATCTTGGAGTTCAAAGAAATAGCATACTAATGCATTATCAGCAAAAGGCAGAGTACCATGCTACTACGAGTGCAGCAAGTGAAGCAATATAATTACAACGGATTCTATAAGATCTTCATATGGTACAGGACACACCTACAATACTTCAATGATAATCAAAGTTGTACTAAATTGGCTCAGAATCTAGTTTTTTCACAGTAGGACAAAGCACATCAAAGTACAACAACAATTAATCAGAGACAAAATTCAAAGTGGTGAAGCGGAATTTATTTATTGCCTTAAGGAAGAGCGCACTTTTGATGGGAGAGATGTTTTTACTGTGACAGGACCTACACCAGCCACCTGCTCATCCTGATGCACAGCTCCAAATCACATTGTTTTTCTCCCACAAGAGACCACGTACAGACCTTAGATCGGATGATAGCGACGATGACAGTGACTCTTTACGACATAGAGACCAGAGACGACGCACTACACATACTCATATTGCCCGCAGAGCCACTACTCAGAGACGACCTTCTTGGCGACATCAGCAGCATGTATCGAGGCCACCTCCAGGCGTTATCCTCATCACATCGTTCTTTGACAGCAGCAGTACTTGACGACACTGAGATATACCATTATCATATTGGCAGCATTAGACATTAGACATATTTTATGGTTATTGCTATAGTTGTAGTACATTGACATGTCTTTTCTGTTATGGAGACGTTTCATACGCTCCCGCTGTACCACACACTTGATATGTATTTTTCTTTCATCTTATATGCCTATTGGCATGGAAAAGACATTAATATAATCTCTCTCTCTCTCTCTCTCTCTCTCTCTCTCTCTCTCTCTCTCTCTCTCTCTCTCTCTCTCTCTCTCAACAAAACATGAATCTTATTCCGATTCAAAGTGTATGTTCTAATGCTTGGTTAGGGTTGCCTTTTTTGAATGGGACACTTATATTTAGGCAAAAAGCTGTTTTTTTCCCCGATTTGAGCGGTCTGTTTGAAATTCAAATCGGACTGTTTCAAAACAGCGACTCTTTGAACAAATCGCGATTTGAAGAAACTTTGAAGCCATGCACAAGGCCATCAGAAGAAGACAAAGAGTGGTCCAATGATGAAAGAGAAATTTCAAAAATCCAAACTCAATTTCATATTGTTAAGTCATAATGATGCTTCATTCTCATCGAGCTCAAATACAAATAATCAGCAGTTACTACGACATCTAAAACAGCTTCGAAAAAAATCACCCAAGCGCAAATTGATAAATTTACTATTGATCTAGATCAAAAGCTCTACTCCACTTTACAAATACTATGCAAAATCCAAGTCCTCGATTCTCAAAAAGAGCAAATGTTTATTCCCTATTTGTTATCAAATCCATGTAGCCAATGAGTTGATACCATGTAGGAAATCAAAGTGCCAAGATCCTTCTAACATTCAATCTCCATATACAAGAAGAAGAAGAAGAGGAAGAGGGTTAGGCGCTCTCAAGGAGAGAGAAAGTAGTAGCAATGCTTGAAAGGGAATGAATTACAAATGAATAATGAGTACATATAAATAGGCCTTCCAAGGGCCTAGACTCTTCCAAACCCTAAGTTCTAGAACCTTCCAAACCCACTACTAATTATAGGGCACCCCCAAAAGTCAAGATAGGGTCCCTTAACATAATTAGACTTTACTTGGACCCACGAGTTACTACTAGACCAAAATTGGGTCCAACTTAACTAAAACTGACTTAACATGGTCTAAATAATAAACCTAACCCATGGTTACACAAGTCTCGACCTTTTGGGTCAAAGTAACCTATGGGAAACTAACATTATCATTTATTATTTCTAACAATATATTCTATGTTCTATTGTGATCAACCATGGAACCCTGACAAATGCAATTTCATTGGATGTTTTGGTTGCAACAAAACCCACCAGAT
>CM055113.1:6663018-6715851 GCA_029204225.1 Diphasiastrum complanatum | reverse complement strand
GCCCTAGCTACTTTCCACTCGACAAAAAGAAGGAGATGAAGCAATATTTGTTCCACTCTATCATTGGCTCACTAATGTATGCAATGATCTGCACTCGACCTGACATTGCATATTCGATCAGTTTACTCAGCCAGTTCCTATCAAATCCAGGTCTAACTCTTGGGAAAGCGCTCACAAAGGTCATGAAGTACATTGAGACAACCAAACATCTTAGCATTTGTTATGGAGGCAGCCAACCTACCTATTGGAATTAAGCATCATTCCTCACCAGAATTCGCTTCATTTGTATTCGTGTCATTGGAACACGAATCGTTCGAGTTCGTCTCAATTTTTGAGCACTAGTATATTATTTAAATCTCTCTCTCTCTCTCTCTCTCTCTCTCTCTCTCTCTCTCTCTCTCTCTCTATGACAACTTTGTAGTCATACTCTCTGAAGTTGAACATCTATGCAATAATCAATTGGAGCAGAATTGGGATCGACAACGAACTCTTTGAGTTTGAGATCCTCAACTACATCCTCTTCGACCTCATCTGAATACAAGATCTTCGCATTCCACGTCATCCACACTATCGTGTCAGATGTAGACTTACGTCACGGTTCACTTTAGCACTTTTCAGTAACTGCACTGTTTCATGCTCGTTGCCTACGCAGTCATTGTAACTGCTCCATGTACATATACATAACGGCAACTCACGTAAATGATGATGGGTCAATCTGTGATGAACACATGCAAGTGGAGAAGAGTAAGTTAGAGTTCATGCATAAACTCGATTGTGTCTTTACTATCTGATTTCATAGGATCATATATCTTAGAGAGAGTGAAAGCTATTCAGAAGATAGAGATAGTGATTTAATTTGTAACTAGCTAAGTAAGATCACTCACATAGTGCACCATTATTGTGAACCATTCTTGGGCACAGGATTGTGATCTGATCATTGTATTCACAACTACTTTATTCAGATTCTCTATTCTTCTTATGTGTATTGCACTACGAATGCTTTCTGATTATTTTCTCTCTATTGACACACACTCAATTCGGAATGTCTAATCTCGAAGGAAGCATGGCTGTCTTAGATGCCTAATTATTCACTCTCTTCATGGTTGTCTCTAACACCTACCAAGACATTCTTCCATTCAATCTAAGTCAATATTTTTTTTGTTGTAGTTTTGATAAATATCTTGAAATGTTCTCTATATTGGAGCTATGTCTCTTCTTCTGCACCTGATTTATTCGAGAGCACCCCACAGAGTGGTATCAGAGCCTACGTTTCAAACTACTATTAAAATTTAGAACTATTTACTATACTTAGATCATTCGTCCTGGAAGAAACATCTTTAGAAATCCGCTTGATCAACAAGTTCAACGGTGATGGCTTCCACATGTGGAAGTTCAAGATGAAGATGATACTCATAGAAAAAGAACTCTGGAGATACATCAACGGTTCAATAGCCAGACCAGCTGAACCCGACATGCTGACCGCCTGGAAAGCTAAGGATGGCAAAGCTCTTGCCATTGTATCTCTGAATCTTAAAGATTCACAAATAGCTCACGTAGCTAATTGGTTTCGACTCTAAAGAAGCATGGGACAATCTTGTTGGTCTACACGAGACAACAAATGTTTCGACTTGTCTCTTTTTGAGGAAGAAGTTCCTGTCGCTCAAGATGAGTGAAGGGGCCTCAATCACCGATCATCTTAATGATTTCAAACAACTACTCAATCAACTACTACCTGCAGTAGGTTTGCCAGTATCAGACGAAGATGCTAACATGTCTCTTATGTCTAGTATTCCTCCCTCTTATGATAATTTAGTATTGCTACTCAATAATACTCCTGACGTGTCTCTCCAAAAGGTGACAACAAGCTTATTGCAGGAAGAAGTAAGAAAGAAGAGCTTATCCATGTCAAATATGAAGACAGTCACTCTCTATTGGAATAAGCAACAACTCTCGAAGAAAAAATCTTTGAAGGACAAGAAGACAAAAGCTGAGCAAACTGATTCAGACCAGTAATCACAACAGCACAATCGATAGCATCAATAGCCTAAGACTAGACTCTTTTGCAAGTACTACAAGAGAACCAACCACGACATCAAGGATTGTCAAGTTCTCAAGCACAACGAAGCCAAGAAGAAGATGCAGCAGGATGGAGGATCTGATTGTACTAGAACCTCTCAAGAAGAACCAACTCTGCTAATGATACAAGATTTACCCATTAGAGATGCAATGGACCGGTATCTCGATTCTGGTGCTTCTCAACACATGACAACATGTAAGTCCTTATTTGAAGACCTCACACCTGCAGATTCGAAGTATGTCTACTTCGATGACTCAAGTGCACTACAGATTGGAGGCAAAGGATCTAGATGTCTCTATCTTCCTAATGGTAAGCTGACCTTGCTCAAGGATGTACTTTACGTATCCAAACTGACCAAAAATTTGTTGTTAGTCAGCAAGTTTATTGATCAGGGCTACAAGGCCTCGTTCGATTTGAAGCAGCGTACCATTTTGGACAAGCACGATAAAGAAATCTTCTTTGCAGACAAAGAAGGTAATTCGTACATTCTAGGTCACGAATATGCATTTTTCAACCAATGTGAGTACTTCAAATGCCCAATTATGGCATCAACGACTAGGACATCTAAACATGAGATCTATCTTGTATATGCATCATAATTCTATGGTCAGGGACTCAAACCTTAATGCTAACTCCTCCGAAATACGACATGTCTGTGAGATGTGCTTACTTGGCAAATAGCCTAGATCAAGATTTCCAAAGAGACAAGCCACTAGAGCTAAGTTCGTTTTAGAATTATTACATAGTGATATGTGCGGCCCTATGAATATTCCCTCTCTAGGTTCTGCACTATATTTTTTTCACCTTAATTGATGATTATTCTAGATTTACTAGCATTGTGTTCATCAAAAACAAGTCTGAGGATTTTAATTGTTTCAAAGACTTCAAACAGTTCGTTGAGACACAGACTGGTCAATGACTCGAAACCATTCACACAGACAGTGGTAGAGAGTTCTCGTCAAACAAAATATTTGGCATCATTCGGCATTCATCATCAGTTCACCACCAACTACACACCACAGCAGAATGGAGTAGCCAAAATGAAGAACTGTACATTGCTAAATGCAACATGATCGATGATGTCAAATGCTCAACTCACCAAAGATTTTTGGTCTGAAGCTATTTTAACAGCTTGCTATATGAAGAACTATTCGAGTACCAAAGCAGTCGACTCAAGGACTCCCTTCGAAGTCTTCTATGGCTACAAACCGAGTCTATGACACCTCCGAGTGTTTGGTTGTCTTTGCTATGTACACATTCTCTCCAATCTGAGAAAGAAGCTTGACCCTGTTAGTTGTAGGAGTATCTTCATTGGATACTCGACATCACATAAAGCTTATCGAATATTTGATGTTGAAACAAGCTGAATCTTAGTTAGTCAAGACGTATTCTTCCTCGAAGATAGATTCTTCGACTTCAAGCAGAAGCAGCCAATATAAGAGTTCGTCCCAAAGACTCCCATCACCATCGACAGGCCTCCAATAGACATCAAAGATATTCTTGTCGCATAGCAAGGAGAATCATCATCTCAGCAACCGACTATTGTCCGAAGATCTGCATGACATTGACAAGAACCTGATTGTTTCGTCCCTCAGACATTCATCAACAATGATGAACCCACTTCAGTTATAGAAGCATTGTCGAGTTCAAATGCAGACAACTGGCATTCTGCCATGCATGCTGAGTATAATTCATCGATGAAGAACAAGACCTGGTGTCTTGTTGAATCTCCTATAGATGCAAAGATCATGGACACTAAATGGATCTTCGAGCTAAATCTCAATCCAGATGCTTCAACTGCCAGATGGAAAGCTCGTCTAGTCGTCAAAGGTTACGAACAAACATATGGGATTGACTACACTGAGACATACAGTCTAGTGGTAAGACTTCAGTCGATTCGGTTCTTATATGCCTTCATAGCTACCTCTGCAGTGAAGGAAATTATCTTGCTCAAAAGATTGCTTCAGGATCTTATGATCATTCAAATCAGTCCAACTACACTCTACTGCGACAATCAGAGCTACATAGCACTATCCCTGAACCCACGAACTCACTCTAGAACTAAACATATTGAAGTTCAATTTATTTTCATAGAGCGAAAGTTCAGAATTAAGATGTCCAATTAAGTTATTGTCCTACGGCCAATATGTTGGCTGATATCTTGACTAAGCCTCTGACAAGAGAAAAGCATATTACGTCATAATTTGACTCATTTGTATTTGTGTCATCAGAACACAAATTGTTTGAGTTCGTCTCAATTTTTGAGCATCGATACTTTATGTAAATAACTCTCTCTCTCTCTCTCTCTCTCTCTCTCTCTCTCTCTCTCTCTCTCTCTCTCTCTCTCTCTCTCTCTAACAACTTTGCAGTCTCTTACTCTTTGAAGTTGAACATCTGTGCAATAATCAATTGGAGCAGAATCGGGATCGACAACGAAATCTTCAAGTTCGAGATCTTCGACTACATCCTCTTTGACCTCATCCGAATACAAGATCTTCGTGTTCCACGTCATCCACACTGCCCTGTCAGATGCAGACTACATCACAGTTCACTTTAGCACTTTTCAGTAACTACACTGTTTCACGCTCGTTGCCTACGCAGTCATTGTATATGCTCCATGTACATATACATAACGGCAACTCACGTAAATGATGATGGGTCAATCTATGATGAACACATGCAAGTGGAGAAGAGTAAATTAGAGTTTTTGCACAAACTCAATTGTGTCTTTACTATCTGATTCCATAGGATCAGAGATCTTCGAGAGAGTGAAAGCTATTCAGAAGATAGAAATAGTTATTTAATCTGCAACTAGCTAAGTAAGATCACTGCACATAGTGCGCTATTATTGTGAACCATTCTTGGGCACATAATTGTGATTTGATCGTTGTATTCACAGTTGCTTAATACAGATTCTCTATTTTTCTTATGTGTATTGCACTACGAATGCTTTTTGATTATTTTTTTTCTCTAAAGGCACACACTCAATTTGAAATGTCTAATTTCGAAGGAAGCATGGCTATCTCAGATGCCTAATTATTCGCTCTTTTCATGGTTGTCTCTAACACCTACCAAGACATTCCTCCATTCAATCTAAGTCAATACTATTTCTGTTGTAGTTTTGGTAAAGATCTTGAAATGTTTTCTATGTTGGAGTTGTGTCTCTTCTTCCGCACCTAATCTATTCAAGAGCACCCCAACACTACCAACATATTGTTGGAATTTGATGCTCAGCCTCAAATCCATTCAGTAATGAGCATCTTGAAAAACCAGAAACAGAAGGTTCGAATTTCTGAGCAGAGGATCGAAAAATTCGGAATCAAATTTTTCCTAGAATCCTTCAATACCGGATCGACTCAAAAAATTCTATACTTTTCGCGTCAGTATATTTCGAGTCATTGTACATTTTTTGATACTTGTAAATTTCGATATTGTCGACCCAACGACTTCGCATTGATAGTCCACCCACTTTGTACATGCATTAACTGTAATGAGGCGGTTGTAATAACTGCAACAAAAGATAGTTGTAAATATTTTGTAGGATATCAATTCTAGAATCTTCATCAGAAAACTACTTCTAATTATTAGAGTTTCTGTAACAACAGTTATCATTCTCAACGAATGTAAGTTGAAGTTACCACTTCAAGCATTGTACTCACTATTTGATATTAATTAGAGTACAAATTTTCAGTCCTACTACTGTATCGTTTCATTGTGCATTTGTCTAAATTATTCAATTTGAATATTCCGTTGTTGTTTGTGGTGCTTCCGATATTACATGAACTCGATCGAGTTTCCATTGACTAACCTCTTGATTTCTAACATGGTATCAGAGCGGGCAATTCAGTAATCTGCATTTCATTGTAGATTATCAAGTCTTGTTTCTATAAAGATGTTGTTCTAGCAAGCATGCAGCCAACAATATCTCAAAATAGTTGTTTCTACCAACGATCTCGCTCAACCAGAATAAATTTGTCTTCTAGTACTTCTCTAATTGATAGACTCGATGGAAGCAACTACCATCTCTAAAAATTCAAATTGAAAGTCATACTATTAGCCAAGGAACTGTGGGGCATCGTTAATGGCATAGAAGTTAAACCTAAAGGTGATGGAGCCACTATCACCAAATGGAGACTGAAAGATGGCAAGGCTTTTGCCATGATCACTCTCAACATCAAAGACAATCAAATCAGTTACATAGGAGCTGCTCAAACTGCTAAGGATGCATGGGACATCCTAGCAACACTCTACGATATTAGGGACATCTCCTCCAAACTCCATTTGAGGAAGAAATTCTTCACCTTGAGAATGTTTGAAGTAGCAAGTGTTTTGAGCCATATCAACACCTTTCAAAATCTTATGGAGCAGATGACTGCAATTGGCTCAATCATTGAAGATACCGATGCTGGTATGACTCTATTATCGAGTCTTCTTGAGGCCTATGAAAATTGGGTCCTAGCAATTTCGATCGAGGAGAAGATCACCCTTTCAAGAGTGATCTCATTACTCCAACAAGAGGAGGCCAGAAGATCTGCAACCTCCTCAAGAACAGGGTTGGATCCTCAAGCTCTATATTTCAAAAATCAGAACTTCAGATCCAAAAAGAAGAGCAATATGTAGTCAGGATTGAATTTTGACTTCGATTCAAATTTTGGCTCAGGTTTGAATTGAGGCTCAGGGTCGAATTTGAAACTTTAAAATTCAACAATGAGAAGAAGAAACAATACCAACAACAAGCGAATTTTGTCTCAATCAGGTTCTTGAAACATTAGCAAGAGGAAGATGAAGCAGTCTTTATGACCAAGGCTGAAAAACAACAAGATTTCGATTCTTGGTATCTCGATTCAGGAGCAACTCAACACATGACTCACTATCAAGACTGGTTCAAAGATTATAAATCTTTCACCCACTCTCGAGTTGTGCAACTTGGAGACAACTCATCACATTCGATTCAAGGTGAAGAAACAATCAGAATTGAATTTTAGAAAGGTGCAGTCAAGTTGCTGTCCAACGTTCTCCACGTTCCAAATCTGACCAAGAATTTACTCTCAGTTTGCTAAATCACTGATTCAAGTCGAAGCAGCCCTTGTTAATCTTTCAACCATCAAGCTCTTCACACCTCAACTTTCGAATCATCTAATATGTTTTGGCATTTTAGATTAGGACACTTGAACTTCAATAGTGTTCAACAAATGTTGACTCAAAAACTAGTACAAGATCTGCCTTTTGTTAGAAAGCCAACTTTTCCATGTGAAAGCTGTATAATCAGCAAACATGCTAGAAGTCCTTTCATTTATTACTCATTTCATACTTCCAAAGGCCTACTAGATTTTGTACATAGCGACATTTGTGGCCCGATGCAGAGGATGAGCTCTATACCTCCTAACCTTCATCGATGACTTCTGCAACCTATTTTCTGAAGAACAAATCAGAGGCATTCAAGTTCTTCACACAGTTCAAGGCGTCTGCTGAAAATCAGACCCAGAGGAAGATCAAAGCTCTACGCACAGATGGAGGGGGAAAATTATCTCCACCAAATTTAAGGAGTTCTGCAAGGCCAACAGAATACATCAAGAATTCACAACAAGCTACTCACATCAGTCCAATGGTGTAGCTGAACAGAAGAATTGGACACTCATCGAAAGTGCCAAGAGCATGCTAGCCCATGCCTCTCTTCCGAAGAAATTTTGGGCAGAAGCTATTTCAATAGTCGCCTATCTACAAAATCGATCCATCACCAGGAACAGCCGAAAGAAGATCTTAGTAGCATTATCATCAACCGAATCAAAATACATTGCTACCATGAATGCTACAAAGGAGGCAATTTGGCTGAGGCACCTGCTAGTAGAACTCAACCTTGCATAGTCACATCCAATGACCATCTTTTGTGACAATCAAAGGACCATAGCTCTCTCTCTCTCTCAATCCGAGATTTCATTCTTGAAGCAAGCATATCGAAATCAGATATCACTATTTGAGAGAGAAAGTGCAAAGCAAGAAGGCATCCTTAGTCTACTGGAGGACAAAATCAATGGCAACAAATTACTTCACAAAGGCTCTGTCAAAGGAGCACCACCTCAAATTCAACGACATGTTGAATCTGAAAATCAAAAGTTTTCAGGGTCCACATTAAGGGGGAGTGTTGGAATTCGATCCTCAGCCTCAAATCCATTCAATAATGAGCATCCTGAAAAACCAGAAACAAAAGGATCAAATTTTTGAGCAGAGGATCGAAAAATTCAGGATTGCATTTCCTAGAATATTTCGATACTGGATCGACTCAAAAAATTACATGTTTTTTAAGTCTGTATTTTTCGAGTCATTATACATATTTTGATAGTTGTAAAATTCGATACCGTCGATCTATAATCCGCCGACCCAACAACTTTGCGTTGACAGTCCGCCCACTTTGTACAAGCATTAATTGTAACGAGACAGTTGTAATAACTACAACAAAAGGTAGTTGTAGATATTTTGTAGGATACCAATCCTAGAATCTTCATTAGAAAACTTCTTCTAATTATTCGAATTTATGTAACCATAGTTATCACTCTCAACGATTGTAAGCTGAAGTTATCACTTCAAGCATTGTACTCACTGTTTCATATTAATCAAAGTGCAAATTTTCAGTCCTATTACTGTATCGTTTCATTTTGTTGCTTTATGCCCAACTCTCGTGCTAGCCAAAACATGGCTTTAATGGAGGACTAGCTTATGTTGGTTGCTACAAAATCTGTAGTGAAACTACATGATTATAAGCCTTTTTTTGCATGTACTATGAACTTCTTATAGAGAAATGACCTGAATAGGGTTTTAATATGAATTTAGAGTTGTTTTCAAGCTTAAATGAAGGTTATGGCTACCGTTTGTAGCTCCTATGAGTATAAGATGATAGTCAATGTGACCTGAGCTAACGCCATGTGAATGTCAAGCCTTGGTAGCTTGCAAGAACTAGTCAATGGGGCCTACAGAGGTGTTCATGTGGGGATGGAGGCTAGAGACGAGATGGAGCTACAACATGAGTAGTTATCACAATTTAGCTATAGGTCTAAACTTTTATCTTCCACTCCTTTGGGTGACAATGTGACCACAGTGTGTTCTATTGTAACAACCATGATTTTGGAGGCCACACTTGGCCTCAACACTAGCTTAGGCTCGGTACCAGCTCCATTTCTAAACGGTGTGTCATGTAGCATGGACGCCTCTCTCTCTCTCTCTCTCTCTCTCTCTCTCTCTCTCACACACACACACACACACACACACACACACACACACACACACACACACACACACACACAAAAGATAGATGGGAATCTAGTTTGGGGAGTATAAGTCTGGTCAAACACATGCATTTGTAAAAGCATGCACTTTTGGGATGTTCTAATAAAGTTAATTCCCAAATGTTGTGCACATCCCGGAACAAATTTTTTTGACATCCAAAATGTGGGCTAAGTTCATGGAAGTGCACATTCGGATCTCAATAACATCCATGGAGGTTGAGACAAAATATAATGCATGTGGCCGTGCCTTCTATTACATCCTGACACATGATCGATTCTTTGTAACATGTAAAGTGGGTGATGCACTCACTTAATGTTGCCACATGTTAATTGGTCGGATGGAACATGGACTAATTACTCTACCAACATGCACGATGACATGTTAAGGTTAAATATACCGGATTCCCAAAAGATAAGAGTGATTGAGAAAAGATTTGATTTTTATCTTGAGAGGAGGGTTGAACCCAGATGTGCAAAATGGTAAACAATACAAGTGAAAGGTAAACAATTCCAAAGCATATACCTACCCAAGGGTAGGCTCACTTGGTTAGATAGGCATCCGAAGTCTCTTTGGTTAGAGGTTTAAGACCCCCTTGAAAACCAATATGCAAAGCATATAAATATACTCGCTTTCGCCCCCTACAGAGTATTATGCAGGACTGGATCGGGCTTGGAACCTGATAATTGCATCAGGCTGCTGATTGGAAATAAAAAGCTACTTTTATATCGAGAGCGAAATAAGATCTTTCTTCTCAGCCATCGCAAGTAAAGGTAAAGTTTACCTGTCCTCCTGTTACACTGTTGTGAAGTTGATCCATCTGTGATAGCAAGTTAGATAAATCAACCAATCAATCAAGTACCAATGCATGATGGATGGGTTAGATCACTGGCGTTAGTGTGAGTTGTTACTAGTCTGTCGGTATTCAGGGTGCGTTGTTCTACTTGCTTTAATTTCTCCTACAAATCCCATCACCAGAATGCTCTTGACAATGATGTAGTCAGATAGATTGCTTAGTGACCAGGTAAGTCCAATAAACAAAATAAAGAAGATAATTGGGGAGCTCCAACTTGGGTATTGTGAACAACAGTCGCAGAACCGTTAGAAGTTGCTTGGAACTCTCTGTCTGTCTCTCTCTCACACACCCACACACCCACACCTTATATCGCTATGTTTTCTCCCAAAACCCTAATTTCACAGAAACCCTAACTTTGCATGCTTTTCATTCTGAAGGTTGCATCGACACACATTCTACTAAGAAGCTCAAACAGCCACTATATATATATATATATATATATATATATATATATATATATATACTTTCAGTTAAAATAGAATATGTATTATGGATTATAGTGAAACACACATGCTCATCCATGAAATTTTGTTGATTGGCTTGGGTGCAAACCCTAAATACACATGGCCTAATTAAAACGTATTCGGTTTATCATTGCTGAATCTCTCTCTCTCTATATCTACACTTCTTCGTTTAGGGTTTTTCCTCCATTTTAGCACTTCTATTATCTTGACTATCAACTTTGGTATATGCATAAGCTTTACGTAGACCTACATTGGGGGCATTTGAAGATTTGCTTTTGGGCTAATGCAAAACCCATGTGCCATTTCTCAATTGGTAGCTGGCCCAATCAGCACCTGTAGGTCACCCGACTTTAGGATTCCAAAAAGACCCTAAATAGTGGCGCAGACCAAGCAAGATCCAAAAAATGCATTGTCTATTACTTCTCTCTCTCTCTCTCTCTCTCTCTCTCTCTCTCTCTCTCTCTCTCTCTCTCTCTCACACACACACACACACACACACACACACACACATCACTTTTGCTCAAGTTAATTCTTGCTTTGCAGTGCATTAAATAGTGACAATGACTCTAGAAGAAGATTTACATGTCAGAATTTCTTCTAGTACAAATTTGCACATTATCGTTTAGAAGATTTTACAGACACTATGAAGTTCAGTTATCTTGAGCATCACATATAAACAATATTTGATTAAAAAACCATGAAAGCGAGCTTATTGTGATTGCAAATCATAGAAACACAGAGTTCCGGAACAATCTGGTGTCTAGGTGCATGACCTCACTTGAGCCCAAGTCAGAAATTAGACTGTATATTTAGACCCAGTAAAAGAATAGATCTACACTGTGTTTGCAATGTTCTAATACTAGAAAGTTATTTGATTGCTTATAAAAGTATGGCAAGCCTCAAAAATGAAAAGGTAGTGGTCATCTTCTAACTATCGCATCATTTGCTAGCTTTCGAATATTAGGAAAGGTGGGTTGTTTTCTTTTAAACCGACTACCTAAACCTCTCAGTCTAGTAAGGTGTCCAGGTGCATGACCTCACTTGAGCTTATGTGAGAAGTTAGAATGTATATTCAGACCCAGTAAATGAACAGATCTACATTGTGTTCCTTAAAGTTGTTTCTTCCCACCCCAACACAGACTTTAAAAAAAACCAAAAAAAAATGAAGTTGCAATGTTTCGATTCAAAACACTCTAGGATCCCGGAACCATTCTGGAATGCTCTCGGAACGCAACGTTCTGGAACTCTGTGCTTCTATGTAACATTCCATCATGGGTTATTATGATTTTGTTTGATTCTAGCAGCACGTTTGAAACAACCTAACTCCTATTGTTCACATTTTGGGTAGGCGTCATGAAGGGTTTGTTGCTGATAGTCGAGAAAGCACCATGGCTGAATCAAACCTAGTGGAATTGCGAATGTTGTGACAGGGCCGAAGGTGACTAACTTCACTTGCACATGAACAATTGACAAAATCACCCTTCAAATACTATATATAGCCTCAAAGCTGCTAGCCTTTCACAATAGGTATTGAAATTTGGCCTCATGAATGATGGCACCTTCTTGGAATCCACTTGACCCATGGCTAAGTGGAATAGTTCAGCTTAGAGGTTGGTCCTCTATTCCAATGTCCAAACTCATATATCTCACTTATTTTCTTGGTTGCAACTTGTCATAAATTGCATGTAGCATGTATGACATTCTAGGTTGTTTTGGCTTTTTCTAAAAGTACGTACTTAGAAATAAACCTATGAATACTAAATAACCATATGTTTTGTGATGTACGAGTATGGAAAAATTAGGAATATTTAAATTACTCGTATGGACTTATGGGGCGTATGGGAGTACGGTGGCAATGAATGTTTAGTGGGCCTTTTTGAAACGGGTTTGAAACAGATTTAAAACGGCAACTTTGGGAGCGGTTTTAGGGTTTTGTTTGGGGTTTTATAAAGCCTTCTATTATGGCAAAAATGAGTGCCTTTTTATTGTTAAAAATATAGATTATAATTAATCAACAATCAATCTTGAATCCTAGCCCGCAAGTCGAAACTCCCAATTCCCACCTAAACCTTAGGTGGTACTTTCCAATGTACCACCTAAGGTTTTGACATGTATTGACTTACTATATTGACAACATGAGATATGTTAGATTGACTAGTGGTCAAGCAGAGAAGACTTCCAACTTGTCTATACAAAACTTCAATCATATGGTGTTGCAATTGGTTTTGTATTTTGACAGTTCGTGAGCTTACTTAGACTGATAAATGAATATGTAGTGTATAGATTTCCAAACCTCAATCCTTAGAAAAAATTGTAGTGTTGCAAGATAACCTTTGAAGGAAGATGTTTCTTGATCTTATATATCAGTTGCTCATCTATACTTGTAATACATCCTAGATGATCTCCTAGCTCCTTGTTCACTTGACTCCCCTCATCAATATTTTGACCATTGTTAATTGTCTCAAAATACCATCTAGGTAATCTACATGATGTAGGTGTAGGATTCTTCTTTGTAGGAGACATTGATGGTGAATATGTGTCCCAAACCTTAGACCAGTCTTTACGCTTTTTGTTCTCCTCTTGAATTTGCTCTTGCTGTGATTGTAAATTTTTAACCAGATTCTCTCTAGTTGTCTCTAACATATGTTCATCACCAATAGTCAAATGTCAACTTCATTTTGCTCTTTAGGATTTATGAAACTAGAATATGGACTTATTGTGTTTGATGAGTTATCTTGAGCTCCACCTTCGTAAAAAATAACATCCTTGCTACCGATGACCTTTTCTTTTTATGAAAAAAAAAAAAATGTTCGGAGTGGACGCGTCTGGACCCAAACGCGCGCCTAGTGCGTCCGCCCCCGCCCCATTCATCTTTGGTCCTGTGTTAAGTCTAAGAAAGGGAATCTTTGCTATATTTGCACAAGCATAGACATATGATGAAATTTCGTCCTGAAAGGAAGAAACCTCCAGCTTAAGTGATCGGGATCCTTGGAGGGAAAGGTAAAAGTTTATCTAGCTTCAGGAGCCGAGTTGGAGACTTGGGACATTAAGTGCCGAATCACCTAGTGATGATACAAGATCATAGAGAATTACTTAATTTTCATGTTTTAGACTTGGCACATACTAATTTAAGTTTTGGTTATTTAGTAAGTCACCTTCTTTGACAATTGATTATGAGAAGCATGTTTTCACTTTCAATTTTTTGAAATAGTTTTGTTCATCCATCAGACATGATTTCTATAGCAATATAATGGCTGCATCTAATGATTCGCAATATGAAGTTTTTTCTATGTTTGCAATACCTATGTTGGATTTTTATGTTCCAACTGAATTACCTTAGGTTTACCGCCATCTAGGTTAGTAGACCACAAAATAGATTTAATTCCTAGTAGTCAACCTATCTCTAGACAACCTTATATTTGGCATCACATAAAGTACAAGCAGAAAGTAAATGATAAAAAAATAACCATTCCACAACATAGAAGACTATTTGACCATCAACCATTGTTAAGAACTTTTCTCCTACAACGAAGAGCAAGGAATTGATGCTTGACTCCTCTCCTGTAGGAATCCAGAATCAAGACTATTCATTAACACAAAGTATTCTCAAAGAGAAGAGAGATATGGTTAGATGACCCTCTTGTAGAAACTTGTGGACAGCCAATATGAACAGTAGATTGCTTAACAAAAGTGTGTCTCATACAAATGAATGGCTACATACAAGTAGTCCAAGATGGCTATCTACCTTCATGACTGTTGGCTGTCCAATAACTTGACTAATGGCTATCTAGCTACCATAAGTTACATAAAATAATTAAGTACCCCAAATAACAAGTTAGGTACTTAATTCACATGTATAGGCCCCTAGTGGACCCACGAGTCCCTACAAGTTAGTTTCATACTAACTTGGGCCTAAAATATAAATGACCATAGTTACACAGATCTTGACCTTTTGGGTCATAGTAACCTATGGCTTCTACATCATTTACATTTATTATTCTAACACCCTTCTTAAATGAAAATGACATGTATTCACTAAGTAAGAAAATCAGCCTGTTGCTTTAAATTTAAAGCTTCACAAAGAGCTTTAACTCTAGGCAATGCCTTAGTGAACACATCTGCAATATTATCCTCCGTGGGACAATATTCAAGCGTGATGTCGCCATTATGAAGCTTCTCCTGAACAAAGTGATAGTGGATCTCGATATGCTTTGTTCTTGGATGAAATACTGGATTTCGTGCAATGCCATATACACTCTGTAGTGGCTGAAAACGTTGCTCTGTATTCTGCTTCACTTGAGGATGTAGCAACGGTGGGCTGCTTCTTGCTTAACCAAGAAACCGCAGAATTTCCAATGAAAAAGCAATGACCACTAGTAGAGCGTCTAGTGTCTTGATCTCCACCCCAATCCGAGTCACAAAAACCAGCCAAACATGCATCATCACTAGAAGGATAAAACAGACCAAGTGTTTTACTTCCTTGAAGATATCGAAGGATCCTCTTCAATGATTTCCAATGTGATGTCAACGGAGCATGCATGAATTGACTCATGAGGGAAACACTATAAGATATGTCTGGTCTTGAGTTGCATAAGTAAATGAGACTTCCAACCGCTTGACAATATAGTGTAGTATCAAATGGTTCACCACCACTTTGATTACTTAACTTCAGGCCCGTCTCAATTGGTGTAGCAATTGGCTTGCAATCTTCCATTTTGAAATGCTTCAAAATCTGCTTAATGTACCGTTGTTGGGTAATGAAGATTCCAGCCTTTCCTTGCAAAAACTCAAGACCAAGATAGAAATGCAATTGGCCTAAATCTGATGTATCATAAACTGAAGCAAGATCAGATTTTAAGGTTGCAATATATTGTTCATTACTACCCGTAATGATAATATCATCAACATATAGCAAAATGATGATGATAAACTCAGATGTATGCATGACATAAAGCGTAGATTCACTAGGACTGTTAGAAAACCCACGATCACAAAAGTATGTGTGTATCTTTTGATACCACATCCTTGGGGCTTGTTTTAGTCCATAGAGAGCCTTCTTGAGAAGACACACTTTGTCTTCTTGACCTGCAACCAAAAAACCAGCAGGTTGCTGAAGGTAAACTTCCTCATTAAGATCACCATTGAGGAAGGCTGTCTTTATGTCAAGTTGGTGCATACGCCAACCATGATGGGCAGCCAAAGCAGTGACTATCCTTACGGTAGTTATTCGTGCGGTAGGTGCAAAAGTTTCCTCATAATCAATGCCCTCCTTTTGCGCATAACCTTTGGCAACAAGTCTTGCCTTGTACCTTTCAACATTACCATCGGACTTGTACTTGATCTTATAAACCCATTTACAGCCAATTGCTTTCTTTCCATGTGGAAGATCAACAAGAACCCATGTTTGGTTCTTTATGAGTGAGTCATGCTCCTCTTTCATCGCGTCCTCCCATCATTTTACTCCTCTGGCCTACTCATAAAAAACACGTTCTATTGCACTATCCTTAATAGATGTAAGAGCAAAATCAGAAAAATCAGCAAATTCTACTGATTTAGATGAGGCACGAGTCTTCCCTTCATAGAAGCGGTTCACTTTGTTGTCCTGCAAAGTCTGCAACAGCCATTTAGGGACTGGTTTAGGCTGTCCAACAGCCTTACTTTGATCAACGCTTTGCTGTCCAAAGTGCTCTGAAATTGGACTATGCTGTCCAAAGTTTTCAGCAGGTCGTTCCTCTTCATAAATCTGCTCCTCTTGATGAACCAGTGGGCTATCCATTAGAGGATGATGGCAGTCCCTCCTCTTCAACATTAGATGGTGATACCAAATCTGGAAACACTTCAACATAGTCATCTTGGGGGATGTCCCCTTTCATGACATGAATGGGCGCAAGATCATAGGAGTTCTTCTCATCAAAATGAACATCACGACTCACTATGATTTTGTTAGTATCCACATTAAACAATCTATAGCCGTTACTTTCACTACTATAGCCCATAAAAATGCATTTTACTCCTTCATCATCGAGTTTGGATCTTAGCTTATCGGGAATAAACGCATAAGCCGTGCAACCAAAAGTGCGAAAGTGAGAAACCGATGGCTTTTTACCATACCAAACTTCATAAGGAGTCAAAATCTTCAAGGCTTTAGTCGGACACCGATTACTAATGTATGCCGCCGATAATCGTTTCAGCCACAAAACTTGTGGGGAACACCCTTTGCCTTAAGCATGCAACGAGCCATCTCCATGATTGTGCGATTTTTCCTCTCGGCAACACCATTTTGTTGCAGTGTGTAAGGTGTAGTCATTTGATGTAGAATGCCTTTGCTTTGAAGAAACGTGTCGAACGTACTTTTAATGTATTCCCCTCCTTGGTCGGTACGTAGTATCTTCAAAGTATGCCCAAATCGATTTTCTATCATAGCTAGAAAATCTTTGAAAACTTCAGATTTTGCCTTCATAGGAAAGATCCATGTAAACCTTGAAAAATCATCAATAAAAGTAATGAAGTACTTGCATTTACCAATGGATTCGGTCCTCATTGGACCACATACATCACTATGAATTAAGGCAAACTTATCACCAACTTTGATAGTCCCATCAATAGGAAAAGGCTTCTGTTGAAACTTACCAAGTATGCATCCTTCGCATACATGTCCGTCGGGATGCTCCATATTTAGAATGCCTTCCACCATGTGAATTTCTTCAACATATTCAAACTTCCAAAATTGAGGTGCCCGTACCTCGCATGCCATAGTTTAGCCAACTCCAATGCATGTGAATTAGTAGCAACAAGACCAAAGGATGTCAAAGCTTTAGGTTCATAAATATCCAACAAAAACAAACCTCCTCGCAATGTTCCCGAAGCAACAATTAAAAGCGATCTCTTTGGGTCTTTTATAAGACATTTGTCTTCTTTAAATTCTACAATCAATCCTTAATTCATGATTGTAGAGACCGAAATGAGATTTTTCTTAATCTTAGGAACATAAAGTACATTTCGAATGTACTTTTCTTCTCCATTGGGAAGAATGAGGGTTATTGATCCAATGCCTTCAATTGGATAGGAGGTGTTGTCAACACCTTGAACCTTGCTTCCATCTTTGATTTTCATAAGCTTTGTGAAGACGTCTCTATGGTGAGTCATATGGCGTGTAGCTTCGCTATCAATCACCCAATCAATGGAAGAAAAAACAGCAACCTGCAAAGCTGAAGTAGTGCTGTTTTCTGCTGAAAAACCAGCAAGTCGAGAAGTGGTTGAAATCTCATTTTGATTAGAAATGAGATTGTTAGTGACAAAAGCAAAATCACCATTGAAAGAATCATCCTCCTTTTGATGTTCTAATGAAATCATGGCTGTATTTGTATCAATACCTTTCTCTTTATCCTTAGTAAGCTTCTTCCTACATTCCTTTATGTGGTGCCCAAACTTTTTACAATAATGGCACTTACCCTTCTTTTTGGATCCTTGATCTTGGCCTTCCCTGGATTTTTGATCCTTGGAAGAAGAAGGCTTACCTTTCCACTTGCCCTTGCCTTTGCCTTTGGTGAAGAAGGCTTGATCTTCTTGTTCACCAAAATTAATCCTTGTTTGCTCTTCTTGGAGAAGTAAGCTAACAAGCTCTTCAAAGGAGATTTGCTGTCCCCTAAGAGATATGCTTAAAGTAGACACAAATGGAAGATAGGAATGAGGAAGTGAATTAAGAGTAATTGAAACAAATTGAGAGTTCTCGACGATTTCGTCAATGCTAAGAAGCTCTTCACGAAGATCCTTGATCTTCATTAAGTGATTTGAAAGCGTATCACCCTCTTGCATCTTCAATGTTGAGAGTTGATGACGTAGAAAAAGCACTTTGGCCGTATTCTTCACTTGGAACATCTTGGCAAGTGCTTCCCAAGCACTCTTGGAAGTCTTGCATGATCGAATGTGAGGTAGGATTGATCTCTTCACGGATAGCGCTATGACCGAATGTGCTTGTGCGTCACGTCGATCCCACTTCTTTTGTTCTTCGGAAGACACCTCCACATATGTTGAAGAAGTAGCTCTTGACGATGTAGTAGGTGCCAAACTAGGTGGCCTCTCTTCATCACCACTTACAACTTCAAACAAACCTTTAGCAATAAGGAGGTTTTTGATCATGTAGCACCACAAGGAGAAATTAGTTCCATCCAACCTATCTTCATTGAACAAAGAACCTATAGATTCAGATTCTTTAGCCATTTCTGAAAATTCAGCTAATAGTAGATGGGAAAAACATATTCCAGGCCAAAATCTACTAAAAAAATCAGCAAGATCAAAGCTGAATTAATGAGCACTATAGATTGCAATACACCACATGCAATAGCTCATTCACAAGAAGATATAGATGGTTGTATTCTGCTGAAATAACAGAATACTAACTAATATGCAGGCTTCCAATGAAGCCAAAACCACAACCAAAACTTTTGTGGTAAAATGGTGTGCACTCAATGTGCTAATGGAGCAGATGGTAGGACCTTCTTCCAGGCTCAAAAACAGAAAAATTTCAGCCACTAAAAATATGTCAAAAACACATTTGTCTTCAAGGTAGATGGGCACCCTCCTCCAAGAAGAAAATCTGAAATTTGAAGCATGTAATCTGATTTCAATCACATGAAAACTAGTTGAGCATGGGCGCCCTACTGCTGGCTCCCAAATGAGTGGAGGTTCCAAGCTTTTCCCTGCAATTTCCTGCACAAAAAACGAGCCAAACAGTTCTCTCTCCACAAAAATCAGAAAAATTCTGATTTTTATGAACCAAAAGAGGAGAAATGTGGCTGCCTATTGGGTGCCCTCCAGCAAGCAATCAATTCTGAAAAATGGCTCTGATACTGTAGGAATCTAGAATCAAGACTATTCATTAACACAAAGTATTCTCAAAGAGAAGAGAGAGTGTAGAAACTTGTGGACAACCAATATGAACAGTAGATTGCTTAACAAAAGTGTGTCTCATACAAATGAATGGCTACATATAAGTAGTCCAAGATGGCTATCTACCTTCATGACTGTTGGCTATCCAATAACTTGACTAATGGCTATCTAGCTACCATAAGCTACATAAAATAATTAAGTACCCCAAATAACAAGTTAGGTACTTAATTCACATGTATAGGCCCCTAGTGGACCCACGAGTCCCTACAAGTTAGTTTCATACTAACTTGGGCCTAAAATATAAAATAACCATGGTTACACAGATCTCGACCTTTTGGGTCATAGTAACCTATGGCTTCTACATCATTTACATTTATTATTCTAACATCTCCAACCTATAACTTGGACACCTACTGCTCCAAGCTTTGCTTTGAGTTCTTCCCTTTGCCTTTCCTTTTCTTCTGAAAGTTCTGCTTCTTGTTAGAAGCAAATGCATGTTCTAGATTATCTTCCCTTTCAGAAAGATTCTTCCTTCTCATCTCCTCCTGTAAAAGAAGACCACAGCTTCCCAAAGGTTGGGAGTTTCTCCCTGGCAGAAAGGGACATCACATAGTCTTGATAGTTGAATGACAAACTGCTCAAGACTATGGTAACAATACTCTTATCACTCATTGTCTCTCCCACTGAAGCAAGCTAGTCCATAAGGTCCTTGACCTTTGTGATGTGATCACTGATTGATGCACCTGCTTCCATCTTGAGAGTATGTAACCTGTTCTGCAAGTAAATAAGGCTGGCTGAGTCCACTGTTTCAAACATAGACTTCAAAATAGTCCACGTTTCCATTGCACCCTTTGCATTGCAAATTTGAGGAATAATGTTGTCTTTGATAGAAAGATTGATCATCCTATGAGCCTTCTGTCTCCTGTTAATGTAGTCCTTCAATTCAGGTTCAGATGTTGGTACAGGCTCTCTACCTGCTGTTAACTCGCACAATTCCTGTCCATCAAGATGTTAGCCATCTTGAACTTCCACACTCTGTAGTTTGTGCCATCAAGTTTGCTTGATTCACCCAACAGACTCTCTCCAAGACTAGCCATTGGATCAGGAACCAAAAGCCCCTATAGAAAGTGTGCCCTACTTTTGTGTAAGCTCCTCCAAATAGACTCCCCAAAACTTAGCCAGAATTAAAAAGTTTTTGGATCATCCCACTCTCCTTGCCAACAGCTCTCCAACAGTGCAAGACTCAACCTGGTCAGACTCCTGTAGATCAAAAGTGCCCTCCTACAAGATTGAGGTGCTTGTGGAAGATGAGAATCTTCACAAGAATCTAAGCACTGAAGTTTCTCTCACTCACAAACTCACAGGCTAGACAACCTGCTTTGATACCATGATGAAGACCTAGCTATGGAGTATCTTAACTGCAATACTAGATCAACCAAGAAAGCTTGAGAAACTTAGCTATGGAAAACATCACATACAAGGAGAATTGCATAAGCAACTCACAACACCAAAAGTTAGAAAAGAAAATGAATTGCTAGAGCGAGAGAGAGGGGGGCGTGGGTCCTCCAAGTCCCTTGTGAGGCAAGCACATCAAGTACATGCATAGAAAGTCAAGGTGTCAACCATATGAGTGAGCTACTTGGCCAAGTGGACCACTTGTACTAATTTTCTTAACTTACAAATAGGGGGTCTCATGTATTTAACTAATAACATGCCCCATGAGTTATGTACAACTTACAACATAATTAGTGCTTAGCCAAAGGGATAAAATAGGCATGATTTTTCAACAGAAAGATGTCATTTATATTTTATACATGGCCTGACATTACTGATTTTTCTTTTTGCTATTCATTTATGAACAGGCATTCTTTTGCTTTACATGGATTAATATCTGAACCAACTTATCTTTCCAGTTTGGTAGTTTGTTCACAATCCTCATCTCCATTACAGATCCTATTGGGCAACTTTGGGAAAAAGCTCATTTGTTGCAAGTATCGCACATCAAAGGTCGAAGCTTAGAGAGTGAAATTCAGCTTTTTGAATCGTCTCGATTCGTCCCTACTTCTTATTGAAATGACTTCTCTCAGCTCATCTATACCAATGCTATCTGACTTTCAGTGGCGTCTAGGAGGTTGTGTCACTGTTGTGCCTTTGTTGCCAGTACCATTGCATTGTGATACCTGTTCTTTTGGAAAATTCTGTGCTCGTAAGTTGTAGAGTGCTTTATGCTATTGTCTTGATGCAGTTACAGCAGCTAATGATGAGGTTCAAGCTGTAGGAAGTTGCTTTTTGCAGATGATGCTCGTGTTGGATCACGCTCCAATCTATCTAGGTTTCCCTTCTATATCACATTCTTATAAAACGTACTTGGCTGCTGAGGCCACTGCATTTCAATTCCAAATGAAAGCTTTTTGCTTGAATCAAATGAAGAGCAAATATTTCGAATCAATTTATCTTCCGTTCAGTTGCACACGGTGCTTCTGAGATTATATGGAGTCTATTTGACCATGTTATTTGCTCATGCTTCTAGCTGTTAACGGGTGTTGATCTCTTTTGGCTTTCAGAGTTATCTTTGCCAGAGTTCTATCAATTTTTCTCAGATTTGGAGACTTTAAAGGCAGAGTTGGACAATGTTTGTGAGCTACAAAGTGAAGCGCATGAGCAAAATTATCCACAGAGTTGAACAACAAGATATTTCTTGGCTCAAATCATTGTTTCAAACAATGGAGAGTATCCCATTTACGCAGCGTCAGGAAAATGGGGCTAACTGGCGATCAAAACTTTGTTGCTTTATTCCACCACTGACAACCCTGACCTTGAATTTGTAATTGAATTGGTGAGCATTTCGAAGTAGTGAATTTGGTTATTTTGATTGTATTGTTGATATGTATTCATTAGAACTATGTTTCAGAAAAGCATATGTCACAGAAAGATAGAGTAGATTTTGTTTCTTTTCATATCGGGCATATTCTTTTGTTGAGAAAAGTGCATCCTTGCTATCTTGATCAAATTATGGTATCTGTTCTGGAGACAGCATTGTTGATGGGAATGCTGAAACTGAATAAAGTTATGTGTTGTTTATTACCCTTTTCAATTGTAGTCTTTGTAGGTGAGGACTGTGAAGGACATAGCTACCAGCAAATGCGTTTGAGTTGGATTGCAAACCTGCACACTTCAACATCTATAGTCAAAAGTAGTTTGAATTGTTATTTTTCATTGTAAAATGTACGAGAATTTGACTTTGTCCAATGTGATGTCTAAACTTAAAGAGCAGAAGCCATATTCGAAGCCATCATGTCCCTGAGAATTTCCATCTTATTGTCACGTAAAATTAGGGATTTTTCCGTGAAAACATACACAAAATTTGCACACTTGGAATTCTTTGAAGGTTTTGCAACATGTACGGTTACCGTAATAATTGTAGAAGAATCACAAGTATGGCTGGCCAATGCTTCAAATTTTCGAATATTTTGTACTATTAGTGTTGACACTATTACATGTCAGTTACTGGAATCTTTTCAGCTAATTAAACTTGAATAGTCCTTGTTTTCTTTTCGGTTCATTTTCAATGAAGTAGTTATGCCCGACTCTTAAGCTTCTTAAGGATGGGTTCTTACAGTTTCGAGATTTCTTTTTCTTTTCAAATTTATCAGTCTCATTTTATGTCTGCCATATAAAGTTCGAAAACTTTCTATGTGCAATTTCAGCCATGAATTGATAGGAGGGTCTGCAACTTGAACCATTCCTTGTCCAAACACCAACAGAGCAAAACTGCAACCATTCAAATCTTATCATACTTTTCCTATGATAAAAAAAAAACGAAATCTTGGCACATTTTCTTTTGTAAGAATGCTCGATTATTAGTGTATACAAGAATATGGAATATGGATTGTTGTTTGCAAGACATAAAGCCTTTATTTCTCAATTGAGAACCATAACCCTATGTATTTCCAGTAAGTTTCAGCAACTTATGGAGTAACGGAATGGCGTATCAAGTGGCCTAGTCATTCAAGAAATAGACATTAAATAAAAGAGTATTTTTTTCTCACTCGGACCCACAACTTTTGTTTCTAGATAAGTTCCTTACTTGTAGGTTTCCATAAGGGACTTCAAACTGAACTGCAAAAGCTCTACTCTTTCAATTGATTGCTTCTTTCTTATTTTCATTACTAAGAACACACAAGATATGACATGTTGTACATATTTTGCACACTTTGACAACTCAATGTCAAAATTTTGAGATTCCATATTACTAAGCTTGTCCCTTTCTACTTATGTGCAAACCAAGTCCATGAAGCAAAGACTATTGCATTGATGCCTTGCAAAAACCTAGAGTTTTTCATCCTAGTAGTGCAAAAACCAAATGCACAATGCAGGATTGTTTGATTTCTTGCGATGCCTCAAAAAGACCTTGGCATTTTTTGGTATTCATTATGGACAGACTTCTATACTACTCTATAAGGGTGCCTCGCACATAGGTCCCACACTTTGCTATATGCACATCTTTCAACTTTTTTCAAATGCAACAATTTTATGATACTATTTTATTAGTTCTAGGCCTCCTTTTTTAGATAAGACTATTTTAAGATAAGATTCTTTGAAATCTTCATGGATGCTAATGACCTTATATAAACAGGAGCCATGTATTCTCATTGAGTTTAGTGTCCAAAGCCCTTTGTAGGAGAGTTCTATTTTCTTTATATCTTAGTTATAAATGTGGCATGGCCATCGTCTTTCATCAAGTTTTCCTTGTTGGAAAATGCTTTGTGGATGTACTTGTTGCTTTTGTACTTTTTTTTTATGCCAATATATGTGATTGAGATCATAACACACACTTATTTGCCTTATTTAACTGTTGATTTCTTCTCCTCTCTACTCGTTTTATTTGTTTGGATGGTTATTTTGTTTTTCTTAGCTAAATTTTCTTTCTAGACCTACAAACATTTTTGGCCATAAATTCTTTTGTTTTGTTTTTTGAATCGTGTTTGTTAGTTGTGGTGGTTTCCCAGTAGTTGGGCATTATTGGAAAAGTGATTTGCTATGATGATCATTTTCTGAAAAATTTTTACTTAAATTAGAGAAGGTCCTCTCCTGAATCATATTTTATCACAACAAAAGTAAAAAATAAATCTTGTCTGGGAGTGTGGATTAAGGCACACCTACAAAAGCAATTGATCAAGCATTGCCAAAGGGTGATGAGAAATTGCCAATGAAAGCTCTCTACTTTGGGTCTAGATATGATGAGTATTTGCAATTTTATAAAAACTTGAGTTTGAGACATTCTTGATTTTTTATAAGGTCATATGTTTTTTAAGAAAAATTTATATGAACTTGTACGCTTATTTATAACATCCTCTTGACCATTTAGATCATCATGCTTAAGCTTATCCAATTATGGAAGTTTCTAGGTACTTGCTTAAAACCTAGACTAACTTGACTAGATTCAATGTGTATGAATGAACCAATAACAAGAGGTCTATATGCGACCTTATCAACTTGCTTAGCTGTCAAAAATAGCAAAGTCACTATTCTTAGGCCTTATTACATTATAAAGTCTATCTCTAAGTTGAAATTGCATATTGGCCTTAAAATTGTCAAATAAACTAATGACCAAACTAGTTGATTAAAATAAAAACAACCAAACAATAAATGTGAGTAATCAACCAATGATTGCATGTGTTCTCCATCTTTGTCCTCCTTTGATTTGTCTCCAACTTGAAAATCCATGAATGAGCATCCATTGTCATCTTGTCACAAGATATCCTCGACACTTGAGAACTTAGCCATGAATGAGTAACATAATGAGCCTCCCTTAGGTTCATTTCCATCAACAAAACCAGCCAAGAATGCTAGTGCAACTCCAACATCAAAATGATGCAAAACAATGTAACTAGTTTCACCATTTCTTGACAATTTGCACACATTCACATGAAATTGCTCAAAACATGAGACAAAACAAATAAAGTAACTTTTACAACTTGCAAAAATAGATCACAAGTATCTTTGCCATTTGACTTCTCTTTGATGCTCCTGACTAGCTCCCAATTGCCACTTTCCCTTTTGTATTGTTGAATCCCTTTGAGATCAATCTCTGGATCTTCCACTTGACCATCAAAGCCATTGAATAATACCTCTTTTTCAAATCCATTAGTTGCTTCCATTCCATGAAAACCACCATCCACTTGCATAGCCTCATCTACACAAGAGATTCACCAAAATATGTGAGAAATGCAAAATGAGTAACTTCCACTTGCTTACCATTCTCATCATATGTGAGCCTTGACGGTTTTTGTCTTTGCCTTGAGTCCTCCTTGGCTTTTGATTTGAAGATGCTTCTTCACCATCACCATTCAAAATATCATCAACATTGTCATCAACATCAAGAATGTAAAATCCAATAACCACATCGCCATTAGAAGCAACCTTTGGAATGTTTCCTTCATAAAAAATGACATCTCTTCCTATGACCACTTTCTTAGTTGAAGGAATGTAAATTTTGTAAGCCTTGCTCACCTCACTATAACCAAATATACCTTTCTTTGAAGAAGGATCTTCCTTTGTCCTATCAGTAAGAGTAATGTTGATATATGTTGGAGGGTTGGCCTTACACACGTAGGGTGCCAAATCCCTCTCACTTATTTGATAATTAGAAAGTCAATAAAAGGACTTTAGGCCTTTTTGCGGGACTTTTAATGTCGCTGGCCTAAATTTCAAGTTAGTGAATAAAGTTGGGACTCCCACCAAGATTGATTCAAATTCAAATTCAATTTTTTTTACCTCCAATTTTGAATGAGTTCCCACTCTTTTTTAAGTTTGAATAGTTAGGGAGGTAGAAATGGGCCAATAGGATTGTGAAGCCAAGGCCCTCCTCTCCACTATAAATAGGGGCAAACTTGAGTTGCTCCTCATATTCAGATCTTCATTTCAATACAAGCAAATTGGTTCTCTTATGGAATGGACTTGTGAATGTCCTTGCTCTCTATCCATTTTCCTCCATCTCTCATGCTTTCTTTGGATTTATCAATTGTTGGATTTGAATGTGAATTGGTACTTACTCTTTTTTTTTTTTTGTGTGTGTGTGTGTGAGAGAGAGAGAGAGAGAGAGAGAGAGAGAGAGAGAGAGAGAGAGAAGCAAGTTTCTATCTCATTGTGGATCGTAGGGTTAATGGATGTAGTGTTAATGCTTAGAGTTAATGGAAGTTAGAGTTAGATGTGGATCTTTCATTCATGCTGAAATCAAAGTTCACTCTCCTACATGCATTATACTGATCTTGTCCATTTCTTCCCACTGTTCAGGCAGAGACTAGATAGAATGTTCACTAAATTGTTTGATCTGTTTAAAAGCACTTCAATGTGTCCTTACTGCGACAGGAAATGTCGATTTGTTGAATACCAGACTGGTTTCGTACTTTTCCTATTAGTTCAAATCCCTGATGATGAGGAAGTTTCTGCTGCTGATCCTCATATTGTATCATCCTCAGTTCAATCATCCTTTAAGGATATTAGTCACTTCCTTATCGACAGCCCTAATAAGGATAGTGATTTTCTTGATGTAAATACTGTAGGAAATAGAAGCCTAAGGATCCAGGATCTTCACTATTCAATCACACAAAGCATTTTCAAAAGAAAGAGAGATATGGCTAGAAACCCTCTTGTAGAAACTCGTGGACAGCCAAGGAGAATAGTCAGTATTGCTTACAAAAGTGTCTTATACAAATGGGATGCACACATATATATAGTCCAAGATGACTATCTAACTTCATGACTATTGGCTATCCAACTACTTGACTATTGGCTTTCCAGCTACTTGACTATTGGTTGTCCAACTCCTTGACTATTGACTATCCAACTTTCTATAAGTTACATAGAAAGAATAAGGTACCTCCAATATGTCAAGTTGGGGTACTTTATGTCACAATTAGGCCTAGTGGACCCATGAGTCCCTATCAAGTTAATTTCATACTAACTTAGCTAACTCTAAGTTTAGTAGGCCTAATATAATAAATGACCATGGTTACACAACTCTCGACCTTTTGGGTCAAAGTAACCTATGGTAATGTAAGCAATTCCATTTACATTCCAACACCCTCCTTAAATGGAAATGCATAACATAACATGAAGTAACTTCTAGAAAGAGAAAAATGCAACTTGCTGTTCGAACTTCATGTCACCAAATAAACTTCGCACCGAAGTAGTTCAAATTTCATCCCCAATCATGTCCAACATATAAAAGGAAAAGAATGCGTAATAATAAAGCATCAAGTCGAAGGGTGAGGATTTGCATGCTCCATCCGAAGTAGGGAACCAACATAAACTCGGCAATAAGTCGAAACATGGACTTGTAATCCATCATAGGTTCCCACATCATTCGAAAATACTTCTTACCATAAGGACAATAAAAAAGAGTACCAAACTCTTTTGGCATCACATCCTCCCAAACCTTATCATCAATGACTTGCTCACATAGAATAGGCAATGTACCAACATCATGATGAAGAGTAAGTGTAGAACCAAAAAAAATCAGCAAGAGGTACTGATATTAAAGAGGCATGGGGCCTTCCTTTCGTAGTAAGATATTTCTTTGTTGTCCTGCAAAGTCTCCAATAGCCGACAAGGAACTGTTATGGGCTATTCAACACTTTGCTACCGAAAGTGTTCCCAGCATGGACCATGTTGTCCATAATATTCTGCAGGCTGTTCCTGAAGCATAATGGACTGCTCATGATGTAAAATGGGCTGTAAATGACCAAAAGAAGATGACTGAACGTGTTGTCCAACGTCTTCATCATAAAAATTTGGCAAATATCAAGAGATGCATCAACGATGGTGTCATCAAAGATGTCCCTCAAAGAGGTATGGGATGACATAGAAGATTCTTCAAATAATGAAAAATTCTCTCCAAACAAATGCTCATTCATAACACTTTGAACAAAAGTACTAATTGACACATGTTGACCCCCCCCTTGATTAGTACAAAAAGGTTCCAAAGAGTGCTTGAATTTTTTAGCCTTTGCTAAAATATCAAATTGAAAAGGTTTTGCATGAAACTTTTCACTAATGCATCCATCATATGCATCAACTTGCGGTGACTTGAAAAAAAAAATTGTTTCAACATTTGCTCAATGTATCCTTGTTGAGAGATGAAGATTCCAGCCCCATGTGGAAGATCAACAAGAACCCAAGTGTGGTTCTTCATGAGTGAGTTGTACTCCTCTTGCATCGCATCTTCCCAACATTTTACTCCTCTGGCCTGCTCATAAAAAATAGGTTCTACTGCACCATCCTTAATAGAAATAAGAGCAAAATCAAAAAAATCAGCAAATTCTATTGATTTAGTAGAGACACGAGTCTTTCCTTCATAGAAATGGTCCACTTTGTTGTTCTGCAAAGTTTGCAACAACCATTTAGGGACTGGTTTGGGCTGTCCAACAGCCTTACCTTTGTCAACACTTTGCTGTCCAAAGTGTTCCGAACTTGGACCTTGCTATCCAATGTTTTCCGTACTTGGATCTTGTTGTCCGATGTCTTCAATAGGTTGCTCTTCACCATAAATAGGTTCTTCTTGATGAACTATGGGCTGCAAAATTGAAGGAGTAGTGGGCTATCCACTAGAAGTAGATGGCAGTCCTTTCTCTTCATGATTAGATAGCAAAACCAACAACCTATAGCCCTTGCTTTCACAACAAATATGCATTTAACTCCTTTATCATCAAGCTTGGTTCTTAGCTTATCGGGGATGAAAGCATAAGTCGTGCAACCAAAGATGCGTAAGTGAGAAATAGTAGGCTTCTTACCATACCAAACTTCATAAGGAATTAATACCTTCAAGGCTTTAGTAGGACACCGATTACTAATGTAAGCAGCCGTTATAACCGCTTCAACCCAAAACTTGTGACGTAGGCCCTTTGCCTTGAGCATGCATCGAGCCATCTCCATAATAGTGCGATTCTTTCTTTCGGCAACACCATTTTGTTGAGGTGTGTAAGGGGTTGTCATTTGATGATGGATACCTTTCTTTGAAGATAAGTACCGAACATATTCTCTATATATTCCCCTCCTCGGTCGGTACGTAAGATTTTCAAAGAGTGCCCAAACTGGTTTTCTATCATTGCTGGAAAATCCTTAAAGCATTGAAAAACTTCAGATTTTGCCTTCATAGGATAAATCCATGTAAATCTTGAAAGGTCATCAGTAAAAGTAACAAAGTACTTACACCTTCCACTGGATTCGGTCCTCATTGGACCACATACATCACTATGAACCAAATCAAATTTGCCATCAACTCGAATAGTTTCATCAATTGGAAAAGCTTGCCTTTGAAATTTTCCAAGTATGCATCCTTCGCATACATGTCCTTCGGGATGCTCAATATTAGGAATGTTTTCAACCATATTGAATCTCTTCAACATCTTCAAGCTAGCAAAGTTGAGATGTCCAAACCTAGCATGCCATAATTCAGCCAACTCCAAAGAATGTGAACTTGATGCAACAAGACAAAAAGATGATGAAGCTCTTCGCTCATAGGTATCCATAAGGAACAATCCACCACGTAATGTTCCCGAAGCAATGATCATAGGATATCTCTTTGGGTCTTTGATAAGACGCTTGTCTTCTTTGAATTCCACAACCAATCCTTGGTTCATAATTGTAGACACCGAAATGAGATTCTTTTTTTATTTTTGGAACATAAAGTACATTACGAATGTACTTTTCCTCACCATTGGGTAAGATAATGGGGATCACTCCAATACCTTTGATAGGATAAGAGGTGTTATTAACACCTTGAACTTTGCTTCCATCATGCACTTTCACAAGCTTTGTGAAGACCTCTTTGTGATAAGTCATATTAAGTGTGGCACCGCTATCAATCACCCAATCAATAGATGAAAAAATAGCAACTTGTAAGGCTGAAAATGAGCTGTTTTCTACTGAAAAACCAGCAAGATTTGAAGTGGCAGAAATCTCGTCTTTAGGAGCGATGAGATTATTAGTGACAAAAGCATAATCATTGTTGAAAAGATTATCCTCCTTTCCAAATTGTTGTTCCAAAGTAATAGTTGCGGTACTTGTATTGTTACCTTTCTCTTTTTCCTTTGCAAGCCTCTTCCTACATTCTTTGATGTGATGCCCAATCTTCTTGCAATAGTGGCACTTACCCTTCTTCTTGGAGCCTTGATATTGAGCTTCCTTAGATTTTTTATCATCTTTGGAAGTGTTGAAAGAAGGCTTCCCTTTCCACTTGCCTTTGCCTTTGCCTTTTGCAAAGAAAGCTTGATCTTCTTGTTCACCAAAGTTGATCCTTGTTTGCTCTTCTTGAAGAAGTAAGCCAACAAGTTCGTCGAAGGAGATTTGTTGTCCCCTAAGAGAAATACTCAATGATGACACAAATGGAAGGTAAGAATTAGGAAGAGAGTTGAGAGTTATAGATACAAATTGTGAGTTCTCAATCACCTCATCAATACTAAGAAGCTTCTCTCGAAGATTCTTGATTTTTGTCAAGTGGTTTGTAAGCAAATCACCTTCTTGCAGATAGAAAGTTGATTTCGAAGATATACCACTTTTGCCACATTCTTTACTTGAAACATCTTTGCAAGAGTCTCCCAAGCACTTTTGGAAGTCTTGCATGATCTAATATGTGGAAGGATAGATCTCTTCACTGATAATGCAATGACGGAATGTGCTTGTGCATCTTGTCGATCCCACTTCTTTTGCTCATCGGAAGACACCTCCGTAGATTATGAAGTAGTTGTTCTAGATGGTGTAATAGGTGCCAAGATAGGCGGCCTCTCTTCGTCACCATTAACTACTTCCCACAAACCTTTAGCAATTAGAAGGTTCTTTATCATGTAGCACCACAAGGAATAGTTTGTGCCGTCCAGCCTATCTTCATTAAATAAAGAACCAATAGACTCCGATTCTTTAGCCATAACAGAAAAATTAGCTTGTAGTAGATAGGAAATAGACTTTCCAAGACAAAATCTACTCAAAGGGTAGCAACCTCAAAGCTGAAATTATGAGCACGATAGATTGCAATACTCGACATGCAATTTGCTCAACAAGTAATGAAATAGGTGGCTGATTTCTGCACAAAAAATAGAATGCTCACAAATAGGTAGACTTCGAATGAAGCCAAAACTAAAACCAGAAATTTGTGGCTGAAAAGAGTGCACACTATGTGCATATACAGCTGATGGTAGCGCCCTACTCCAAGCTCACCAACAGGAAAATTTCAGCAAGAAATGTGTCCAAAACACATGTATCTTCATTTAAGAAGTAAATCTGAAATTTTCAGCACGTAATTGAGTCAAGATCACATGCAATTGGTTTGAGCATGGGCGCCCTACTACTAGCTCTCAAATAGGTTAAGGTACCCTACAATTTCCTACAAAAAGCTATAAGAAGATGAACAGATTCTTCTCCTGCAAAAATCAGCAGCTTGATGATTTTCTGCAACCAAAAGAGGAAGAAGATAGCTTCCTATTGGGTGCCCTCCTGCAAGCAATATGATCACCTAAAGGCTCTGATACCATGTAATAATATGGATGCAAACTAGGATTTGAACCACCTCCCTCATACCGGATGGGATGCTCTACCACTGAGCTATCCGTCCTGTTTGATAGTTCTCTCTAGAGTGTGGATTGACCCTCTACAAATTCCATCCTTTGATAATTTCCAAAAAAAATACATAAATCAGTATTTTAACAGTGAAAATTCCCTATCAAAATTTGTGAGTACTATATTCTGATACATCAACCTATTTGCGAGTTCTTTTACTCTAGAAAAATCTATTTTCTTGTCCGAATTCTCTATTTTGCAAGAAAACCATCTTTTTTTAACTTTTCTAGCCGAGTACAATATTGTACTGATCAATTGTACTCTTATTTTGCTTCTCATCCTACATCATGTCATGAGATTTTGCTGAATCTTCCAATCCCAATACTCCATGCTTGGAACGACAAATTTCACGCATTGATGCACCAAAGTACGATGGAGAATCTGACCCAGTTAGATTTTTGCAAGACTTTAATAACACATGTCACTTCTATGGAGACACCTCTGAAACTGAAAAGCTCAGATTCCTTATGGTACTCTATGGAACTGCCAAAGAGTTTGGTTTATCTCATAAGTGACTGCCCGAAATTGAAGTTGGGAAGTCGAATGAAGCTCTCTCTCTCTACACTCTTAAAGGGCCCATATTGAGTCCGAAGTTCCCCTAATGAGGCAATCGGGATACCACAAGAGGGGACTCTTTTTGAGATGACTTACGTGAAATACGGGATGCATTTGCGATCCTTCCGGGAGTTCCAATTGGTAAGCTAAGGATCCGATCAGAGTGCCATCTACCTGTCTTCCATTCAAAGAAGAAGCACATTCTCCTGAAGTACCATCACATTCAATATTTGATTGCGAAAGGAGAGCTTCAGGTCCAGTTCATAAAATCAGAAAGTATGATTGCAGATCTGCTCACGAAACCGCTCGACAAGCCACTCTTTGCCAAGCAAAGAAAGGCAATTGGATTAAACGAACAAAGCTGCAAGGTTCAAGAGGGAGTGTCAGAAATGGTGAACTCCTGCAACTTTGTCGCAGCACAAGAAACGAAGGTCGAACGAGAACAATTCGCGAAAGTCAACGTCCCTTGACTCGAAGCACGAACGATTTGCGAATCATTCGTGAATCGTAAACACACCTCCAGGACCGCAAACCGCAAAAGGACGCAAAAATGAAAGACTACAAAAGAAATGAAAAGAACGAAAGCAAACAGGAGATTACGAAACAAATGAAGAAGAATCTTTCGCGCTGTCAGCTGGCAGTTCAACGGGCTTCACGCTCAATTGAAATGAGTAGCAACGACGCAAACTAATTAACTACTTGATTAGCATTAGCTAGTCTTGTGACTCTACGTTTAGCTATCTTGTAAACTTTACACTGTGGAGGTATAGACTACCCTTTCTGGATTATGATTATGGATCAAAATACAGAGATATGTAAGAGACAGAGAGAGACGTAGCAAATAGAGTAGGAAAGCAAAAATGCTATAGCTATGCATGAAAGTCTGCCAACGAGCAGAACATAGCAAAAGAGTTGAGTGTCATTTCGCCAATGAGCGAGACACTGACGATCTCGTTCTAAAAATTAAACTGATAATACAGTCGTTCTATTTTTGTGTATCTCCTTATATTGTGCTGTGTGCCTTGATTGCTAGAATAGAATGTGTTCTGTGATGTGCAGTCGCGTGTCTGGGCTCCTGTAAAAGCTTCCGCGCAAAAAAAATTTTTAAGACACAAAATCATTCGCGATTAAGAAGAAAAAGACGAGAAACAAAACAGTCTCGCTTCCGCGACAAATGGTTGAACTTTGAACTGTGGCAAAATAGTTTAAACTTTGAACTGTTGCAAAATAGTTTAAATTATTGAACTATGCTAGTTTCACATTTCAAAGAAATGTGAAAAAGCTGAGACTGTGAAAAACATAGTTCATTTCTGCAGATTGTTGTGACACTTAGAGTATTTTTGCAGACTGTTGCGAAAATAATGTATTTCTGTAGACTTGTTCTGAATGCTAATTTTGTGGAAGTTCTTGAAGATGGCCAAGTCTTCAATGACTTCAAGTTATTGAACTTAACATCCGAACTTGAAATTATGATAGGATTGGTTACTCTTTGCTGGAGATCAGCCAGAAGCCCATTGTAAACGTTCTTTAAATAAATTGGCTGTCTAAGTTTGTGATTCCTGTAGGTATCAGATGAGCAGACGTAGAACCAAAGTTGGTTTCACCTGACCTTAGATCAATGATCAATAAACATGCAAGAAGAATCATGAAATAGAAATTAGTCATTCACCAAGGAGACAACTGTGGGCTTAATTTCCAACAGTCCCCCTTAAGGTCACGGTTGGTTCCTTGGCATCCTCGTCAGGTTCAGCATGTTGAAGAACTTCTGATGCTTGATCTTGGGAAGCGCTTTAATGAAGATGTCTGTGACCATTTCTATTGTGGAGCAGTATTGAAGGATCACTTGCCTTGAGAAAACTTTCTCTCGAATGAAATTATACTGGATTTCTATGTGCCTGGATTTGCCATAAAATCTGGGATTCAGTGACAAGGAAATATAGCTCAAGTTGTCACATAGAATGGTGGTAGCATTGAACTAAGTGTGATGCAAGTCATGAAGTAATAACCTAATCCATATAGCTTTTTTTGAAGCTTGACATGCTGGTCTGTCTCTGTCGAATAAAGCGCAAATGATTTCTACTTCCTTGAGTTCCACAAAATTGGTCCCCCTACCAGATAGAAACAGAACCCGAAGGTAGATTTTCTGGTAGAGACTGTTCCTCCCCAATCTGAGTCGGAGTAGCCTTGTAGGATGAGTGGGTCGATAGCATTTCCATCATAACATAAAATGTGATCTAAACTTTCTTGAATATATCTCATCACTCTCTTTAATGCTTTCCATTGAGAGATCCTAGGATTAGACATGAATTGACTTAATGTGCTAATAGTGTATGCTAAATCTGGTCTAGTACACAGCATTGTATACATCAAAGATCCTAATAGTGAATGATAGAGGTACTTCGCTTTGTCGAATACTTCACTATCAGAATCAGCACAAGTAGGTTTAGTCAATACTGTACTTGGATCCATTGGAGTATCAATTTGTTCACAATCAGACATATGAAACTTTTCTAAAATGTCTTTTATATGCCTTTTGGCTAAGATAGATCTTCTTCTGAAGTCTATTTCTAGTAATGTGAATTTCTAGCAAAGAATGAACAGCTCCTAAATCAGTCATGTCAAATTCCTTTGACAGATCACTCTTAGTAGTGTGCAGAAGAGAAGTGTTGTTAGACAAAATAAATGTATCATCTACGTAAAGAGCTATGTGAACTGAATTGGTGCCTATATGCTTCGAATAAACATTACAGTCAACTGAATTGTTTGCAAATCCCAATTGAATGACATTAGAGTTAATTCTATCGAACCATGCTCTTGCATCTTATTTCAGACTGTAGATTGCTTTGTGTAGCTTGCACACTTTGTGCTCTTGGCCTTTGACTTCAAATCCTTTCGGTTGGAAGGTATACAGCTCCTCTTCGACGTTGCCATTGAGAAATGCTATCTTGACATCCATTTGGTGCATTTCGAGATCTTTTGTGGCTGCTAACTCAATCAGAGCCATGATTGACTGTATCTTGACGACAAGACTGAAAATTTCTTGATAATCCACTCCTTGGACTTGAGTGAATCCTTTAGCCACCAGCCATGCTTTCCATTTGGCAATGGAACCATCAGAGTTGATCTTCTTCTTGAAGATCTACTTGTTGTCAATAACTCTGTTGTGAGTGGAGAAGTCCCCAACTCTGGCTCATCAAAAGTGAGTTGTACTCGCTTTTCATAGCTTCTTGCCACTTCACAGCATCCTTGGAGCTAATTGCTTTGGCTAGGCTCTCTGGTTCTTCTGATAAAGTCTAGAATGATTGAGGTGCATACCTCTCAGGAACTGTCCAAGTCCGTGAGGATCTGCGGATGTTTAGTTGACCAGGATGCGATGATGTTTCTTCTTGAACTTCTCCAGATTTGCTCGAGCTAGCTTGGTTTGGTCTGATGATAGGAACTGTCGGCTGCTCGGCTTCTGTAGCTGTAGCTGCAGGTTTCGCAGAAGGAACATCAACGTTGGAAGAATCCATGCTACATAAAATAGGATGAAATGACATAGCATAGTTTATCGATGGCTGTTTGAAACCATAGTATGTATGTTTTTGAATTATTACATCCCTAGAGACAAATACTGTTGCGAAAGCGAGACTTTTTCGTTTTGTGTTGTTATTCTCTCTTTTGATTAGCGAACAATTTTTTGTCTTTGAATTTTCTTTTCTTGCGGAAGCTCTTACAGGATCCCAAACACTCGACTATGCATCACAGAGCATATTTTATTCTAGCAATCAAGAGACACAGCACAAGGCCAAGAGATACACGAAATAGAATGACTATATTGTCAGTTTGATTTTAGAGCGAGATCGTCAGTGTCTCGCTCGTTGGCGGATTGACTCTCTGCTCTTTCGTTGTATTCTGTTCGTTGGTAGACTTTCATGCACAGCTATGGTATTTTTGCTTTCTTGCTCTATTCGCTATGTCTCTCTCTGTTTCTTACAGATCTCTATCAAATTCTCATCACTTTTTTTTCTTTTTTTCGTTAAGATCTAGAGAGGATCGTTTATACCTCCACTGTGGAGTTTACAAGATAGCTAAACGTAGAATCACAAGACTAGTTAATGCTAATCATCTAGTTAGTTAGTCTCCATTGTTGCTATTTGTTTCAGTTGGACATGGAGCCCGTTGAGCTGCCAACTGATAGAGAGAAAGATTTCTCTTCGTTTGTTTCGTTCTTTTTGTTTCTTTTTGTAGTCTTCGTTCTACGTCCCTTTTGTGGTTTGCGGTCCTGGAGGTGTGTTTGCGATTCACAAATGATTCACGAATCGTTCCTGCTTCGAGTCAAAGACACGTTGACTGTCGAGAATTGTTCTCGTTTGACCTTCGTGTCTTGTTCGTGCCGCGACAAAGTTGCAGGAGTTCACTATTTCTGACACTCCCTCTTGAATCTTGTAGCTTTGTTCGTTCAATCCAATTGCCTTTCTTTGCTTGGCAACAAGTGGCTTCTCGAGCGGTTTCGTGAGGAGATCTGCAATCATACTTTTTGATTTTTCGAACTGGACCTGGAGCTCTCCTTTCGAGATCAAATCTAGAATGTGATGGTACTTCAGAGAAATGTGCTTCGTCTTTGAATGGAAGACAGGATCCTGGGACATATAGATGGCACTTTGAGAGTCCATCATCATCGTGCTTGGTCCCTCTTGTGGTATCCCGATTGCCTCCAACATCATTTGTAGCCACACTACCTCATTTACCACCTTCAAGGCTGCGACATACTCAGCTTCGCAAGAGGATTGAGCCACCAAAGTTTGCCTTTTTCATATCCAGCTGATTGTAGCTCTGCACACTATTGTACATCCTCCAGTAATGGACTTGCTGTCATCCTTGTAACTCGCCCAGCTCGCATCACTATAGTGATGCAGCTCAAATCCTTTCTCTTCATTTCTAGCTCTATAGGTTAATCCCATATTCTGGGTACCCTTCAGATACTGTAGGATTCGTTTTCATTTGCCAATGTGCTAGACCAGGATTTGAGGAGAATTGGCTCAATGCGTAAATAGAGAAAGCCAGATCAGGTCTGGTACAAATCGTCAAGTACATCAGACTACCAATTAAATTCTGGTAGGGTATACCTGCCATCATCTATTCTTCCTCTTTTGTTTTTGGGCAATCCTGTTTCGTGAGTTTGGCTCCAACTATCATTGGTGTGGCTTTCTCTTTGCAGTCCATCACGCGGTACTGCTTCAGCACTTTTCTGGTGTATTTTGACCAACTCAAGTGCACTTCGCCATTTGTTCGATCTCTTTTGATCTCCAGCCTAGCTATTTTGTTGCTTCTCCAAGATCTGTAATTTTGTAGCTTTCAAAAATCTGACTCTTCGTGTCTTTGATCAGCATCAAGGAGTTTTCTATCATCAACGAATCATCCACGAAAATGGTCAGTATCACAAAATCCTTTCCTACTCTTTTGATGTAGACATTGCAGTCTGGTTGAGAAGGATTGAAGTCTAGAGACTTCAAAAGACCATCAACCTTTTTGTACCAGGCTCGTGATGCCTGTTTTAGATCGTAGATGCATCTCTGCAATCGACAGACATATTGTCTGTTGTCAGGATCTTCATAGCCTTCAGATTGCTTTATAAAAAAATTTTCCTCTAGATCTCCGTGGAGAAAGATTGTTTTCATATCAATCTGGTGAATTTTCAGATTGTACTCTATGGCGTATGCAAGGAGTAGCCTTATGCTTGTCATCTTGACCATGGGCGAATATGTGTCGAAATAGTCGACACCATATCTCTGCGTGTAGCCCTTTGCGACAAGCCTTGCCTTGTAGCAGCCAATAGTGCCATCTAATTTTAGCTTTTTCTTGTACACCCACTTACAGTCGACTACTTTTCTATTTTATAGCAGTGGCTCTAATGTAATGCCTCGTTTTGCCTCATCGACTCGATCTCCTCTGACATTGCCTGCTTTCAGAATTCTCCCTCTAGACTCTGGATAGCTTCTTGGTATGTTGATGGCTCTTCTGCGATGCTGCAGTACTCAAATTGCGTGTCTTCGTTCCATTGAAGATTGTCAGAATAGTGGTCTGGAGGTCTTCTTTGTCTTGTTGACCTTCGAGGTTCGTTTCATTGCTGCTAGAACATTTCTTGTTCATGGGCTCAATCCTCTGATTCCTGCTGCTCTAGAGTTTGGGGCTCTTCATTTTGATTTGATGTCTGTCCTCGATCTCCCTCTAGAATAGGCAGCAGTGTGAAGATCTCATGGCCTCCTTCGTCTTTTAGTCCAGGAAATGTGGACTCGTCGAACTTCACATCTCTGCTCAAAACAACCTTCTTCGTGGTTGGATCGTAGAGTCTGTACACATGTGTTCTGTTCGCGTAGTCGACCATGATTGTTTGTTCGGATTTGTAATTGAGCTTGCTTCTCTTTTCCTTTGGAATGTGCTTGTATGTTGTACATCCAAACACTCATACGTATGACAGATCAGACTTTCTGCCTGTCCACATTTTGTATGGTGTTTTGTTCTCCAGCACTGTCATTGTAGATCTGTTCTGCAGGTGTATAGCTGCAGCTATTGCCTCGGCCCAGAATTGACCTGGCAATTGAGGTTGTGTCATCATGCATCTGGCTCCTTCGACTAGCATTTCTATTTTTTCTTTCTACCACACCGTTGTATTCTGGTGTGTATGCAGGACTGAACTGGTGTTTAATCCCCTGTTCTTCGCAGATGTCGGTAGAGATTTCATGAAGTACATCAGCTGCTGTGGTGCTGGAACTGGTGCTCCTGTCTTGATGCAATGAGTTGAGCGAAGATCATTCTGATCTTCTTAACGTGCTAATCTAACTGGTTGCCATCCCACCATATGGATTGCAGCTGATTGTGAAGGTGCATGAATGCAACTACAGTCCTCACTTCATACTTCTGCTTTAATCTTTTCCACACTGCATAGTTGCTTTTGTAGTCTTCAATCTGCATGAGTAGAGCTTCATTTATGGATGAAATGATGATCGCCATTACGCGCTCATCCTTTCTGATCCATTCAGCCCTCCTCGGGTCTCCCTCTAGAGGCTGCACCTCTGAGACCTCGGTCACCGACAAGATGCCTTCGTCCTTCAGGAGTGTTTTGATTTTGAATTTTCAGATTTTGTAATTTGCACCATCAAGACTGATTGCTACCCTGGTCTGGATTGTCGTAGCCATATTGTGTTGTCTGGAAGAATCACTGGTGGGATATCATTAGTAATAACCTGTAGGCTCTGATACCATGTCGCGGAAGCGAGACTTTTTCGTTTCGTGTTCTTCTTCTCTCTTTTGATTAGTGAACATTTTTTTGTTTTTGAATTTTCTTTTAGCTCTTACAGGATCCCAGACACTCAACTATACATCACAGAACATATTTTATTCTAGCAATCAAGAGACATAGCACAAGGCCAAGAGATACAAGAAATAGAGCGACTATGTTGTCAGTTTGGTTTTAGAGCGAGATCGTCAGTGTCTCGCTCGTTGGCGGATTGACTCTCTGCTCTTTCACTGTGTTTAGCTCGTTGGCAGACTTTCATGCACAGCTATGATATTTTTGCTTTCTTGTTCTATACGCTCCGTCTCTCTCTGTTTCTTACAGATCTCTGTCAAATTCTCATCACTTTTTTTTTTTTCTTTTTTTCATTATGATCTAGAGAGGATCGTGTATATCTCCACTGTGTGGAGTTTACAAGATAGCTAAACGTAGAATCACAAGACTAGTTAACGCTAATCAACTAGTTAGTTAGTCTCCATCGTTGCTATTCGTTTCAGCTGGACGTGAAGCCCATTGAGCTGCCAGCTGGCAGCACAAAAGATTTTTCTTCTTTTGTTTCGTTTTTTTTGTTTCTTTTTGTAGTCTTCGTTCTGCGCCCCTTTTGCGGTTTGCGGTCCTAGAGGTGTGTTTACGATTCACGAATGATTCGCGAATCATTCGTGCTTTGAGTCAAAGACACGTTGATTGTCGCGAATTGTTCCCGTTCGACCTTCGTGTCTTGTTCGTGCTGCAACAAAGTTGCAGGAGTTCACTATTTCTGACAAATACTACATTGGTGGATGGATCATAAACTTTATAAGCTTTATGTTCATCAGGATAGCCAATGAAAATACATTTATTTGTCCTATGATCCAGCTTCTTCCTAAGCTATTTAGGAATGTGAACAAAACATATACAGCCAAAGATTTTTAAATGGATGAAAATAGGCTTGTGTCCATGCCAAATTTCATAAGGAATCTTGTTGTTGATGGCTTTGGTGTTGGATCTGTTCTGTACGTAACAGGCTATGGTAGTAGCTTCTGTATAGAATTTTGCAAGTAGGTGTGCTTGATGTAGCATGGATCTGGCTGAGTTGAGAAGAGTTCGATTCTTCCTTTCTGCAATCCCGTTCTGTTGAGGTGAATAGGAAGTAGTGGACTGTCTTTTGATGCCATGTTCAGCCAGGTAGTCGTACATCTCATTGGAGATGTATTCGCCGTCACCATCAGTTCGGAGTGCCTTCACTTTCCTAAATGTTTGTGTCTCGGCCATGGCCTTGAATCTCTTGAAGCATTCAAAGTTTCAGACATTAGGGGAAATATGGGTTCAAAATGGGCCCTTTAAGAAATTTCAATTTAGAGAGAGGTTACGTAGAGAGAGAATGCAAACCAGTAACTTCTGGTCGCTGTTTTTCGAGTTTTTGGCCTTGTCCGACATTTAACTAGTATGGTTAACTTCAGACAATAGCTAGTTAAGCATGAGATGTAGTAACTTCTCTTCATACTCGTTTCAATATTTGGGACTAGAGCTTTAAGACTAAAAATCTTGGTGTGCTCAATGCAAAAACTGAAGCGGGAGTGGCAGAACTTTTGAAATCACTTATGCTTATAGTGAAACGCCGAAGACCAATGCTAGTCTTCCCCTTTCTAAATTAAATACATGTGAATTAGAAAGTAGGGATAAAATGCTAGGTGACAATATAGGAGGTGGGACAATTCAGTACTGGATGGAGTTTTTCTAGACCCCATTGTTTATAGATGTAGCATTGTTTACCCTTCAATTCATGGCAACATTTGATTTTCCTGATTTTAAAAGTCTGCATGATTATATGCTTTAATACATTAGACTGGGGACTCCAATTCTCTTGCTCTCATACATAACAAAGTAAGTGTATTTTTTTTCAGGTTTTATTAAATTGAATTTTTCATATGAATTTTGATTTCACATTGATTTTCATAAATTTATTGTTTTCTGATTGCAATGATCATTGGAGCTTATATGTGTTGTCCTTGTACGTCAATGATGAGGGTGTGTGTAATCTAGTTTGTTTAAAAATGAACTCTATTACACACACACACACACAAAATTGCCAGGAGCAATATCCTAAAAATACTGGAAATCTTTCTAGTACCAAATGCAATAGCATATACAAAGCTGAAAATTGTTGATGCAGAGGTAAAAATTTATCAATATCGGTTCGACGCGCCCTTGTAGTTATTGTTTGATTTCTTTTCAAATCGTGTGTGCTGATCCAATATTCAAACAATATTTTTTGGATATCGGTTCGACGCGCGCTTGTTTCCGTTGTAGATTTTATTATAACATCCTGCACATTGATACGATATCTCATAATGTTAAAATTTGGATACTGCAATCCTCCCAACAGGTTGATTCTGTAAGCTGTGGTTGGTATACGGTATGCAATGCCAAACACTTTTTCAATTGGCTTGCACTACATGATGGACTTCCTAATCTGGAAGAGGTAATTTTAAATTAATAACATTTAATTGTGTTTTTGTTTTTTTTTTTCATAATCAAATTCCTAGTAACTAATCTTTGATTAATAACATTTAATCGTGTTTATGTTTTTTTTCAGTTTAAATACCCGAAGGTCTCCCCAATAGAGATAATGCACTTCAGGCAGGAGCATAAAGCTTGTGATCGAAAATTCATATCCAGTTGTAGTAGTAGAGTGTTCTTCACCCAAGTTACTTCCAACTTGAGAAATGGATTTAGAGATCATAGATAGTTGATACTGATAAAAAATTCGTCTCACTTGATGTGGATGAGACACATGTACAAATTTTTTTAATAGAAATATATTTATAGTTTTCTATGGTTGTTCTTACTTGTTTGTTTTCCTGTTATTAATTCAGGTTATGATTCATTCATCTTCAATTTCTATGATTTTTCGACATGTTTGGTTTTCATAGACTTGGTCTCCCTTGCCTTTACCATGAATTTTTTTGGATAAGTTTAGAAAGATGATCTGATCGAACCTTTTCCACAACCAATCCAAACATCCGACATTAGTTCACTTAGATTTGTTGCAGCAAAGCTTTGATCAGATCATCTTCTGAACATATCCAAATACACCAAGACAAGGACAATACAACCAAGGCAATGAAGACCAAAAATACAACCGATATATACGAGACTTCAACAAGGGCAAGCGTCAATTCGATATCTGATTGTAGTGGTCACTGGAGTTCAAGTGATTGAAGTTCTCCCCAATGGAGATAATGCATTTCCTGCAGGAGATAATGAATTATGTTATCGAAAACTCATCAAACATCATGTTTTGCATCATGATGGAGATCATAGAAATGAAAGAGCCTCATAGAAAAAGTGGTTCATATATTATAAAAAATGATGTATGCAAAAAATTGTATTACATAATACAAAATTCCATAGTTCATAATCTATGGATCTTCAATTTCGATGGATGTTCCAATATCTTTGCATTTTATATGCTCTTCTTGCCTTACTCTTACCTACACAAGAGAAATTGTTTCAGTTAATATATTTTATGAAACTGATAGACTTCAAAATAGAAAAAAAAAAATTTTATATGGCATAACGTACTTTTACACCATTCAATCGAAATTGATAGTACTAAGGTAGATCGAATTGCAACATGTCTAGTTCTGATCAAATGTGATTGAGACACCAATCTTCCTCAACCTCAACCATTGCAAGAATGTTGTCATTTCTTTTCACTATTATCTGAAGTTGCTCTTGAAGGTTTATACCAAAATCTTGATCAAGTGGCTTCCAAACATTTTTGCATTCAATCCATTTTCTATAATACAGCAGCAAAGTGAGCATTTGTTTTTTGATGTGATATCTAAATGTTAGGGATGAGTAACATACTCTGCACTCAACTTGCTGATTTTGTTTTGTATCCCAACCATCATCCAACAACTCGACAATTATTTCAGCACTCAAGTCCTTACAAATAAACATTGTTTTCGTTCTCCAAATATTACATTTGGAAAAAAAATCAACAAAATTAGTAAAAGGTAGATACCAACTTAATCTATTATTCTTTGATCCAGTGCTACATTTTAATATACTCTGAATATCAATATATAGCCTAGATCAAAAACTTTCTAAAATTGTTGCATCAAGAGAAATCCATTCGTCACTCGAAAAATTTGGTAGAGGATATGGCTCTAATCTACCAACTAAACCATTTTTATCAGGAAAATATGTGTGATCATAAAAGAAAACTCCCGACTCTAAAAGTGATTTTGGAGAACGGCCTTTATATTGTAAAATACTGATATCCGAATGTATGACATTGATTATTCCTACAATCGATTGAAGTGTTTGCCATTCAACGAAATTGATGGATACAAATATGCAAAACCAACAAAAACATCACAAGAAAAATATAATTTAAAGAAAATGCTAACTCTAAGAAAATTAAATATGAAAACTTACCATTGCATTTTCTTCTATCATTTGGATTCAAATCATGAATGCTGAGCTCATTGTGAAGATAAGCATGCTGAACTAAAACTTCCATGATAGATTGACCGGCAGGTGATACTTTAAAATCCATTATCCTGCCTTTCGAAGAGCTTCTATGTATGTTATCTGATCTTTTTCTTTTTTGGAATGAGCCTTTTGCAGAGGCATGCATCAAGATCCATTGATATTTTTGATATACTCTTGGTATTCATTTATCTTCTGCATTTTTTTCATTGCAAATATTGATTGCATCAATGGTTCCTGTTGGTCTCCGATTATGTGTAGCCATTAGTCAAAAATATGATTACACAAGTTGAGAACGGAGAGAATGTAGAGTTTGCGAGGTAAACCTAAGAATGACAATCCAAAATAAGAGATAGAATGAAAAAAATGAGAGGTATACCTATGAATGACAAGAAGTTCCTAAACTACAATGATTAGTTAACTACAGTCTATGACTATTGACGTCAAATCAACCTCGAGTGTACAATGACGGGCAACATAAGAGTATTCAGACAGTAACGGTGGTCCAATCACAATTGTTTGTTCTGCCCGGTGGGATATTTGAAAATCATGAAAATTTGGCCAGGAAAGTTAAATACAATTTTCGACCATCAACCACTGTTACAGTTTGTCACCAATGGACACCATTCGTTGGGACGCATAAGCGTTGAAAGCATGCAAAGTCCGAAACAACATCTTGACAAAGGAACCATTTTGAGTTCTAATATCCCCTAATGTTTGTGCTTAATGAACATGATTGTAGACCATCTAGAATAATCATCTATGAAGGTGATAAAATAGACTGCATCTCCTAAGGATGGAGTTGGCATTGGACCACAGAGGTCGCTATGTACAAGATCTAATACATGCTTTGTTTTAATGGAATGTGATTTTGGAGACTTGCTTCTAGAGTGCTTCCCAAAGATGCATGATTCACAAAAGAAAGATTTTTAATGAAGAAGGGAAATTCAGTCCATCAACTAAATTACAACGCAAATAAGAAAATGATCTTGTATTCACGTGTCCAAATCGATTATGCCACAGAACAACACTATCATTTACATTTTTATTAGAGATACTAGCTAATGCAACTGAATTAGAGAGTACGTAAAGATTTTCGACTCTAGTGCATGTAGTCAGAGTTGTATCTTCCTCGAGTTTTGTACACTGTTCAAATGAGAAAGTAACAGTGTAGTCCTCATCAGTTATCTTAGAGACTGATAACAGGTTCTTTGACAATTGAGAAACATGAAGAACATTAGGAACACAAATGAATAGAACGTTGTTGAAGTTGATCTTCACTGCTCCTTTGTCTTCCACGCGTATGGTGCTAGAATCTCCGAGGAGATAAACTGGTCTCTGTTGTAAGCTATGTACTCCGTAAATCATTCCTTGCGAGAGGTCATGTGTTGGGTAGCACCATTGTCCAGGTACCAGCTATCACAATCTTCACTGCTGTTGTAAGCCATTAACAAGTGTGCATCTTGCTCCTTGAATTCGGCCTCGTTGGAGGAGTCTGGTTGTTGTTGTTGTTGTTGTTGCTGCTGCTTCTTTGTCTCGTTGTAGATCCTGATGCGACACTCCTTGATGTCATGATAAGCTCTTTTGCAATATCTACAGAAAAGCTACTTGCGCAATCCACCATGCTCACCTTGAGTGTGAGGCTTCTGTTGTTGCTGCTGCACTTGATTTTTGCCCTTGGAATAGTCTTTCTTCTTGGTGTATAGAGCCATGGATCTGTCTTTGATGGACAAGCTACTAGCCTTTCTCCATATTTCTTCTTGATGAAGATGACCGATCATCTTTTGGAAAGTGAGGTCGGGTTGTGTGGAGATCACCACCACAAAGTGTTCATACAACTTTGGAAGAGAAGAAAGCAAGGTCATAATGGCATCATCATCTTGAATAGAACATCCTACAGCTGACAACTGATCTAATATGGACTTGAAGCTGTTGATGTGAGAAGTGATGGCAGTAGAATCAGACATGCTAAGAGTAGAGAACTTCCTTCTAAAATGTAATCTAGTAGTTACATCATGAGTCTAATAGAGATTTGATAACAAATCTAGTGCTTCCTTAGAGGTTTTGCACGTGGTAACGTGAGATATTTGGGAGTCGGCCAGATTGGGTGTGATACATGCTAAGGCCTTCTGATCTTTGATCCTCTAGGCCTTTGCTTGATCACCATCTTCTAGTTTCAGGTTTGCACCTTTTACTACATCCCAAAGATCTCTATCTATCAACATCATTCTAAGTTTTAACTTCCAGATGTAGAAGTTAGAACCATTGAACTTGTCAATGACTACCTTTACTGAGTGATGAAGATGAAGAGCTAGCTTTATGAGACATGATAACAGTATACAAAAAAAACAAACTTAATCTCTCGGTTTATTTGAGCTACGCTCTGATACCAATCTGATGGGACAAGGGAGATAGGAAAAACGAGAACGGAGAAGAGAGCAGGAATATTGCGGAATGGCTCTCCCATTCTAATCGGCTGCTAGGTGCAAAGACAGTCTAATAGACAGCTTATGCTAAAAGATAATCACAACTTTATGCGTTTTGATTGCCGAACATGATCTTAAAAATTAATTCATACTCTAAAACAAGAGTACAGTCCGCCGAAGAGATTAGAGATGGTTTGTGTGTGGTACTACTGAAATCAGATTCAACGTGAAGTTATATAGTTCTGAAATAAATGGAAAAGCATTATGATATCACGAGTTCCTCAGGTATCAAAGACAACCATCGTCTGATAAAAAACTGAGGAGTCGTAGACGTCCATGTTCTAATCAGATGAGTATACAAGCGCGATCAAACAGCAATGAAAGTGCATTCAATCACAACAAGCATTCATCTATGTTGTACACAGATAAAAATGTGCTGCTGCTATATTACACTGAAGCACAATACAAATAGCAATTACAACCAAAATTGACGGCGTAATTGGGAGGTTGAAATAGTGCGTCTCATGGACGGAGCAACCCACAATCTGTGCTTGGATGATCTATTTATAGATTTCATCCGTGTATTAATTACAGTAAATGATTGTCACCTAATTTAGGTAAGTCGTTGTACTTGGAAGTATATGGCTTTTGTGACAACTATACATAGTGTACATTGTCAACCCATAGGGAATGTTGACGTGGACAAGGGCGTTGCATATTCTCTCACTTTGCTTTATAAGAGAAGTGGCTGGGAACATTTCTCGTTCAAAGTATATGACCTTTGACATTTTTCTCTCTCTTCGGGTTTTTGCTAAAAAGCCGAAGGTGCCCTAAAACAGTTTAACTCTTAAAATTAGATGACATTCGAGAATTTTCTCTCTCTTCGCATTTTTGCGAGAAAGTAGAAGGTGCCCTAAAATGGTTGAACTTTGAACTTTGGCAAAATAGTTTAAACTTTGAACTGTTGCAAAATAGTTTAAACTGTTGAACTATGCTAGTTTCACATTTTGGAGAAATGCGAAAAAGGTGACACTGTGGAAAACATAGTTCATTTCTACAGATTGTTGTGACACTTAGAGTATTTTTGCAGACTATTAAGAAAGTAATGTATTTTGGCAGACTTGTTCTGAATGCTAATTTTGTGGAAGTTCTTGAAGATGGCCAAGTCTTCAATGACTTCAAGTTATTGAACTTAACATCTGAACCTGAAATTATGATAAGATTGGTTATCCTTTGCTGGAGATCAGCCGAAAGCCCATTGTAGACATTCTTCAAATAAATTGGTTGTCTAAGTTTGTGATTCCTGCAGGTATCAGATGAGCAGACGTATAACCAAAGTTGGTTTCACCTGACCCTAGATCAATGATCAATAACATGCAAGAAGAATCATGAAATAGAAATTAGTCATTCACCAAGGAGACAACTGTGGGCTTAATTTTCAACAGCCTTTAGATCAAGGTACTAGTGTCCTTGGATAAGGGTAGGTAGGTGACTATGCCTTGGTCGGAGATATGGAACCTAATGAGGTGTTAGGAGGACCCTACCTTGAGTATTGGTCATTTTCCTAAACCTTGGGCGTCAACCTTGAGCCACAATTACATAATTGGCCTTGGGCCAAAGTTTGCCATCACTTGAGGGTCATGTGGACCTAGTAGGAGGGCGCACCTACAAGGCCTCTTAATGCCCCTAAAGAACCCAAGAAGTTAGAACCAAGAACCATGAGTTATGGAAGGTGTCTTTTGACATTCCATGAGTTATGCAAGGCTCTTGGCTCTTCCTTTGCCTTCCCTTTTCTAATTGGCTTGTGTGGACATTACATAGTGCTTTGGAGTGAGTCATAGGTCATCTATAAGAGAGGGGTAGGGTGCCCAAAGGAGGGGATATTTCTTGTGTTGTTGCTGGATTTTATTCTCTAGTGGATTGCTAGTGAGTAGAGTGCATAATATTGGCTTACTTGCTCTTGTGAGAATCACCACTTTTGGTATGGGACTTAGATGGGGGTAGAATCTTGAGCATGCTTGTGTTTGTGATGGTAGTGATTGTGGTTTTAGCAAGGGGGTGCTAGATACGTCTTGCTTGAAGCTTGGATCTAGCTATGGTTGGGTGGTAAATTCTTGAGGCCATCTTGTTTGTCTACTTTTGGAAGGATCTTAGGAGCATTGGCATTTGCCGCTTTTGGTGGCATTGGTGGACATCTACTCAAAGGATTGGTGGGTTGCTCTTCCTATTCGTTAAACATAGGCTAGATAGTTCTATCCAAGTAGTTAGTCGATAGATCTATCCTCAGTTCAGATGGATTAGCCGGGTAGTTAATTAGGATCAAGTTATATTGAATAAATTCCAAGTAGATCGATAGTGTTCTAACTAGGTGACCCGATCCCTGATAGATAGGTCTTAGACAGTTTAATGTAGGGAATCTGTCTGATAGATCATAAACTCGCTAGAACGACTAGATCAATTAGGATAGATTTAGAGGTAATCCTAGGGTAGCTAACCGAGACTTGTAGTGTAGTTTATCTAGGATGAGACTTACTGTCTTAAGGCTAGATCATTAAGACATATTAGATTAGATAGGTTTAGGTTAAATAGTCGTAGCCTCATATAGTTTAAATTTAGAGTACGATTAGATTAAGATAGATAGATAGGTTTGATCAAATTTTTATTTTTTTGATAGAAAATTATAGTATTCAATAGTCAAAAACCCAAAAAAATCTGTCCACATCTGATATGAATATGATATTTTATAATATTCACCATAATTTTGACAATTTACCATTATTTAAAAAGTATCAAACTACTTAATCTTATTCACCTAACTTTGCTATATTCATAAATTTCAACAAGGACAAAATCACCTTGTGGTTGAATATTTCACTATTTCATTTTGTAAAAGACAAAACATAGTGCTCACTTATTATAGTTTAGGGCCATTAATAGATTCATTTTCTATTTGCCTATGCCTAAATTAGTAGCAAAATGAAGTGGATTGAAAAATATGTGCTAGTAAGCTTTGGTTTTCTCAACATGTTATGCAAGAAAATATCTTCGTTGACCATTGACTTGTCGTTAAAAACATTTGTATTTTGTTTTCCATTTGGTGTTTTTTAGAATGAGTCATGTTTCTATCTAAGCCAAATATCTTGTTGTTTTATAGCATTGTATGTTATTGCTTGGCATCAAACATAATCTTCAACAATTGCTTGCTTATCCATGATTTTTTATGCAACTCTTTGACTTCATCTATCTTTACTCATTAGACTAACTTTAGAAACCAATATATGCAAACTCAAGGTAATGAGTTTAACCCCTAGCTATGCCCCTTCATGCCTCCGTCGTGCGTGTTGGTTTGGGCAGTTGACTATCGTAGGGTCCACAGTGCCGCGAAGGCTATGTCGTGGGGTTGAACAAAAACAAGGAGTGCACCTTTGTACTCCTTGACTAGCCTAGTGGTACTCTTTAAAGCTGGTCATGGAGTGCAAGTGGTAAGATCAATTTATTCCTCACCTTGACTAAGCACGGCCCCACCCTCATGCAATGGTGTAGGAGACAACATCAAAGAGAAATATCATCATACTATTTGATATTGTCTCCTACACCATTGGATGAGAATGGAGAAATATGGCACCCTCATCCATGGCAAGGAATGCACTCAACCCACATAGTCAGAAAAATATGCAAGGCAACCACTTATTTTCATGAGAATATTGCGCAAAGAATCAACACCAAGATGATGGCTATTGTAGGAAAAATATTATATGTACATCTTATGAATGTGTGTGTGTGTGTGTGTGTGTGTGTGTGTGTGTGTGTGTGTGTGAGAGAGAGAGAGAGAGAGAGAGAGAGAGAGAGAGAGAGAGAGAGAGAGAGAATGCATTCTGGCAAATTCTAGTGATCCATGGGTATTTTAGTGTTTGACCAACGTTGGTCAACAAAATCTCATTGGTGGACACATACATTTCAATCTACTCCATGATAAACGGTTTTTTAAAGTTGAAAGCTTATAAATATCATGGTTGTTTCAATCTCTTTAAGAATATGTGTAAATGTGACCTTGAAATGAAAAGTGTGAAAAACTAGGGTTTATGTGAAAATAGGATTTTATGGAGAGAAAATAGCAATATGTTGTGTGTGTGTGTGTGTGTGTGTGTGTGTGTGCGTGTGCGAGAGAGAGAGAGAGAGAGAGAGAGAGAGAGAGAGAGAGAGAGAGAGAGAGAGAGAGAGAGAGAGAGAGAGAGAGATTGTATTGAATACATAACGAAGACTACTTGCCCATTACAATGACTTAAAGCATCATCGAGATTTTTTCTTTGTATCTAGATGAACAATTAAATGTCACAATAATGCCTTGTTAAAAATAGACCTCATTAAATGCACCTTACAAATGTGTAAAGTATGTTTTCTATAAGTAGAAAGCATTGAAATGCTTTCATATGCAAGATTCATCAAACATGTCTAAAAATTAAATCGTGACTATAAATAAAAAAATTTATGTGATGCTGGAAGGCCCCTTTATGCTTCTTCGTAAGGGCGGCTTTCAATTGTCAAGCTAACCAACTGAGCCAATCCTTTGGGAAGGCCTCTTTATGCATCTTGGGGCGTGACCCTTGGGACCAAAGAAACTTTGGATGCCAACTTAACTAGCTTGGTTCACCCCTAGCCCCTTTATACTTTTTGGTTTACAAAGGAAGGCTTGAACTTGGGACCAAAGAAACTTTGAATGACAAGCTAACCAATGGAGGGTGAGGCCTCTTTATGCTTCTTGGTTTCCAAGGGGAGGCTCGAACCTCGGACCAAAGAAACTTTGGATGTCAAGCTAACCAACTAAGCCAACACTCTTGGATTTCTTTATGCATCTTGGTTTCCAAGGGGGCTTGAACTTGGAACCAAAGAAACTTTAGATGCCAAGCTAACCAACAGAGCGAACCTAGTTGGATGTATCTTTATGCTTCTGGTTTCTAAGGTAAACCAAGAACATGAGACCAAAGAAAGTTTTGGAAGTCAAGCTAACTTGATGTCTCTTTATGAAGTAATTGGCTTTACAACAAAACTTCATGGATCAAAGACTACCATGCATTGATTCAATGTTGATTGATTTCTACTTATAGAACACCTGTACATACATATATGAATGATTATATGATTATTAATGTGTATGAGTAAATGATTATCAACCCGCTACGTACTAGGTATCCTCCATGAGGAGGCCGGCTACTTGCAGTAGTAGGCTGAGGCACTGGAGTGGCGAAACCTGCTATAGGACAATAGACATCCATCCAATAGAAGGGCCTGACGTACTTGTTGCAGGTGGAGGGCTAAGATTAAACCTTTTTTGTGAGGCCCTGCTATGTATTAGGTATTCGTCATCCAAAGGCGGGGGCTACCTGTACTAGCACCCGTTTTAGAAGCCTTTGCTATGGGCTGTTTTCAGCCAACCACATGATGCCATGTGTCCAATATCACAAATGCTAAGGCCCGAAGTCGACTTGCTTGATCAACCACAACATGACACATGTATGGCTTCTCCCCTCACAAGTGCTACGAAATAGATTCTGCAAAAGACGACATCTCTCATTTGACTTGGCATCCTACCTCAGCAAATGGGCAAACTAGTCTTCTTCACAGCAAACTAGGCAATTCGAGTATAAAACAACGATCTGTTTCACAATGTGCATAGCACTTGTGGTTTACAATCTCATGTACTGTTTGTACAGTCGCAGCTCGTGTCTCAATCGCCAAGGTTTGTTTTAGATACGTACCATTGCATAATTGTATCAATTTACAGTGCAGATTTTAAGCGGTCTAATTTCAATCTGTGTTTTGGTATCAAATAAGGCAACGAGAAATGGCTGCTGACGATCTCTTTGTTTTTGGGCAATGCAGAACTCTTGGTGCTAGCTAAACTCTGTTGAGCTTTCTGC